>JAODAL010004719.1:0-152460 GCA_025379985.1 Phyllomedusa bahiana
AAAATTTTTAAAAACAAAAACTAATTAGAACCCAGCAGTGGGTAAATACAACATGAGATGCACAAGAGGGTGGATACTTACTCACCACCAGGGGAATAGAGGGGAGGAGAACAGTCTGGAATATTTGTAAGCAATGCATGATGGGAACTGTAGTTGGCTACCCACATGAGTTGCTGCTAAAGTTGTGCCTACTCTTGCTGTGCTGAGGAGGACCACATGCGGGGCAACAGTGTGACAAAATATGTCAATTGTACATGTTTTGGATGTAGGAGTAGTGTTATGCTTTGTGTCTAATGACCTTGCTACCTTCTGCCACAAATTTTTTTGTCCAAATGATGGAATACCCCTTTAAAAAGAATTTTCAAGTGGACAACCCCATTAATCATGGTAACCAGCCATAGGTTTAAATGTATATCACAACTAGGTCCCCCTCCATATGGCATGGGCTCAGACCACGCCATCAAAAGTAATTATACACCACGTTGTGGCCAGTATCTCAAAAACTTGATGTACAGATACATCATTTTGCAGGTTAAACAGACATTTTCTTTTGCTACATAATAAAAAGCTCTGGAAGGCGTTGAACACTTTTCATGGGCATGTAGATATATTAAAATGCATAGAATGTATACTAGATTGCCTGCAGCATGTGTGTTTAGATAAACTTCTACAACCTTTTTTATCTTTTTCACCTTCATTGCCCATGGAAGAAAATAATGAACTACCATATGCTTTAAATTCAAGGGTCACATCTTAAAAGAAAATAACATAATTGTTATGTACCTTGCAATGCACAAAACATTTGCTAAACTGCAACGTAAGTTTAGAAAACTTCAGTCAAATATCCCTATTTCAGACAAACTAGAAACAATTTAAGGTGTTAAACTTGCTAAATCCGATGGCCTATCCTGGATGACTACAGGGATGGCTGGACCATTTTCAGTGTTTTAAAAGGGTTGTCTCATACAAAGATTAGCTTTCAACATGTAGGGAATGGAGAATGAAGGCTTTTTCCAAATACATTCCTTTTTTGATTTTCCTCTGGTCAGGAGGTAAAAAAGATTTTATCAGCTCTGAGTGCACACAGGTTTCTATGATTACCGTCCTGCTCTCCCTGATCTATCTGCTCTATGTATTATCTGAGTGCAGGGAATGACGTCACCACAGGTCAGCACACAGTACTGCCAGCAGCTTCAGAAGAGAGTGCGTTATCTCTAACGTAGGAGATTAATTACCTTGATTACTTTGAGCGTTGAAGCCTTCTGCAATATAGTCTATAGCTCCTGCACTCAATGACAGTGCAATTAAAAGAGCTAGGAATATGGAGCTGATATGCTAATCACTGCTATAGAACCACCCATGGCCTAACCAAGAAGTGTGAAGAAAGCATGCCTCTAAAGCTGCTTGTGGCTCTGTGAAACAGCATGGTGAGAAAACCCCTTTGAGGATCTCAGTCATATTCATACTTTCAAACATTGAGTTTTTATTAGGGTTGGTGTATGGTACTGTAGCAACACCCTACATCACAGCTACAGAGATCAAATCAAGGAAAAAAATAAATAAAAGTTATGGCTTTCAGAAAATGGCAACACAAACTTTTTTTTTTAAATTTGAGGATACCAAATTGTTTGAGTTTTGTTATGTTTTGTACTCTTAAAAAGATTCAACTATTTTCTAGGCAATCTTATTTTCTGCAAATAATAAAGTTTTTTGCATTTCCATCCATGCACCTATGTGAGGGATTTTATTTTTTTAAAACTTTTGCTATTGAAAAGGTGTCCCTAGGTATAGAGGGAGGGGGGGGGGGGGGGGAGGGGGACCTGGAAGCCAACTTCGAGATCGTGAGGCATTCTGGATCATACCAAATCCCCATTCACCTTTTGGGGGACAAATTATGCCAATAAATCATGTTTTTTTAATTAAGTATTCCCTCATTCAGTGGAATTATCCTTCTTAAACATGTACCATGTTCTTTTTGATTTGTTCATGTCTTACAACGCGCCCTTTTTATGTTTATATTTTTACTTTTTTTTATTCATTTGTTTTCTCCCCTGTGTGTGTATTGTCTCGCCGATATTTTCCCTTTATTCTTCTTAGGGTATATAAGGTGATGGAGTCTGTCTATATGTTTGCTACGATTAAGGGCTCTGTGAAGCCCGAAACGTGTTAGCGTTCTTGGCCACCATTTCTTGGCCTGTATGTCCTTGCATGTTTTTTAATGGATAACGAATAAAGGCTAGGATTCATTTTTTACCCGGAGTTGGGTGGCAACCTTTTTATTTTTGTGCTATTCAGTTTTTGTGTTCTCCGATCACGGGCCGTGCATCCTAAAATTTTTGGTAGGGTGAGTGGCTTTTTCCTACTTCTTTTTTTTTTTTTTTAAAAGGTGAATTGAGCTTTTGGTAACATTTTGGGACATAAGCAGCGAAGAAGCCCTACTTGGGTGTTTGTGGGTTTCCACCTGCAGCTTCATGTTAACAGGCCCTGAACCTCTAGGCTCGACATAATTAAAATCACTACCTGCTACTTCCAACTATATTTGGACTCTCTTTCCAACTTGAAATCACAGCAACACAAAACAACTGAGCTTCAGGCTATATTTATTAGCCACAACTCTCGCCATCAGTTAGGGTATGTTCACACGGCGTAAATGTGGCACGCATTTCGTCACGTATTTGCGCTTTATACGCGGCAAGATGCGTGCCGCAATTACGGTAATCCATACTTTCTAGGAAACTAGGATTATGCCTTCTCCCCCGGGTACAATACGATCGTATAAGGAATGTCAGGGGCGTAACGCCGGAGTAATTGTCTATGGGGCCGGGGGACTCCCAGTCCCCAGCCCCGGGAGTAGAAATGATCGCGCAGCCCCGAAACACATGATGTATTGCGTGTGTACTGTACGCGCTGCAATACATCATGTGACCGTACCCTTAGTTTCACCATGTCACTTGCAGCATACCAGTTGCACTTTTAACGTGCACAGGAGGAAGATTTTCCTCTATATCCCACTTGCCTTCCAGGGTCTCTCTTCTGGCTAGTACCACTGTTTTTTGCCTAGTTCATTTGCTTACTGGACTGCAACACTCTCAGGCCACTATACAATACGGTTGCTGTCTTCTTCAACCTTATTTAGATTTTTCCGACTTGAATGTCTATAAAGTGTTTCCGGATAGTCTCAAGGGCACTTGACACAGCTGCTTCTCAGGCAGTAATCACTTGTTCCAGCCTCCACCTCAGGTGTCTTCGGAAAGTGGACAAGCTGCTCTGGTTTCCAGTCCATTAATGTTCGCACAACAGACAGGACACTCTGTACACCAGCGTTTTTAAAAAATGGATTAGTCCAGGCCTTTTCGTCTTAGGCCACAACAAGTTCTCCAGGTGCCTCAAGCGATTCCATTGCACACACTCCCCTTTTGGGACCAAAACACTGCACAATATAATCTTCCTATGTACATGGTGTTGCAGCATTTCAGAGCTACATCACTTACATCCATGTCAGGTCAATGCTAGGACCTTCAACTCCCACCTGGCTCTACTTAACTCAAGGTGTCTCTCTATAAGTCATATGGCAGAGACTTGTCAATTAAGCGACAGGTACAAAGAGAGGAATGGACCATCTGATTCCTCTCTTTGTGCTGTTACCCTTATTTCATTTCCCTATATTAAACGGTGATGTCTCTGAAACTATGCAATGAGTAAGCTACTGACTCTTTCATATTGGCCATGGTTCTGTCAGCAGGAGACAGCTCATGGCTTAGCTTTAAACTGCCGCCAAAAGGGGTAAATCAACAGTTTACACCTTTCACACCTATATGATAAAATCGAAACCGCAAGTTCGAAATGCAAGTCGGGATTTTAAAAAAGACTGAAGGGAAAGAAAATTACGGCCTGAAACATAGTATACATTTTAACTCAAGGTTACCACTATCATCACATTTAAAACATGAGCAAAAAATCTAAAAAATTTTTGGACCAAATCGGATCTTCAAAACAGCATAAATGTATTGAGTCATATGAATTTGATGGAATACAAATGTGTCTTGACTTGTGACAGAAAGCAATAAACCCAGATTACTAACCTTGTAAATCAGGCTGTCGGATAAAAGGTCATGCTGAATTACATTCGATTTAAGCTGCTCGTAGTACAAGATGTCCTTAAAAAAATTAAAGCAGAGAAGAGATGTTGAAAAAAAGAGATATTGGTGGCAGAAACCATCAGCATGCAGATAGCTGGTTTGTTTTACAAGTCAAAACGGTCACTCAATATTAACCACAAGGAGGCATTATGAATAAAAGCCTACACTTCTTTACCCCAGACACAAATAATTGTGGTAAAAACAAAAACTGATACATTGCAATGAGTATATATATAAAAATAAACAACACACACAACACACACACACACTCACCGGCCACTTTATTAGGTACACCATGCTAGTAACGGGTTGGACCCCCTTTTGCCTTCAGAACTGCCTCAATTCTTCGTGGCATAGATTCAACAAGGTGTTGCAACGATGCTCAATTGGTACCAAGGGGCACCAAAGAGTGCCAAGAAAATATTCCCCACACCATGACACCACCACCACCAGCCTGAACCGTTGATACAAGGCAGGATGGATCCATGCTTTCATGTTGTTGACGCCAAATTCTGACCCTACCATCCGAATGTCGCAGCAGAAATCGAGACTCATCAGACAGGCAACGTTTTTTTCCAATCTTCTACTGTCCAATTTCGAGGAGCTTGGGCAAATTGGATGCCTCAGTTTCCTGTTCTTAGCTGAAAGGAGTGGCACCCGGTGTGTCTTCTGCTGCTGTAGCCCATCGCCTCAAAGTTCGCCGTACTGTGCGTTCAGAGATGCTCTTTCTGCCTACCTTGGTTGTAACGGGTGGCTATTTGAGTCACTGTTGCCTTTCTATCAGCTCGAACCAGTCTGCCATTGTCCTTTGACCTCTGGCATCAACAAGGCATTTCCGCCCCCAGGACGGCCGCTCACTGGATTGTTTTTTCTTTTCGGACCATTCTCTGTAAACCCTAGAGATGGTTTGTGCGGGAAATCCCAGGAGATCAGCAGTTTTGAAATACTCAGACCAGCCCTTCTGGCACCAACAACCATGCCACGTTCAAAGGCACTCAAATCACCTTTCTTCCCCATACTGATGCTCGGTTTGAACTGCAGGAGATTGTCTTGACCATGTCTACATGCCTAAATGCACTGAGTTGCCCCCATGTGATTGGCTGATTAGAAATTAAGTGTTAACGAGCAGTTGGACAGGTGTACCTAATAAAGTGGCCAGTGAGTGTATATACACACACTGCAATCTATCAGGTTTTTTTTTACCACAATTATTTGTGTGAAGGGAAGTGTAATCCACTCTATAGTCAATTCCATTAATATATACATACACACACAAGAGTGAGTACACCACTCACATTTTCGTAAATATTGTATTATATCGTTTCACGGGACAAAACTGCAGATATGACACTTTGATACAATGTAAAATAGTCATTGTACAGCTTGTATTACAGTGTAGAACAAAAGTGAGTACACCCCTGGGTGAAAATGGACAGATTGGGCCCAATGTCATGAGACTTGTTGGTGTTACAAGCTCTCAGGTGTGAATGGGGGAGCAGGTGTGTTAAATTTGGTGCTATTGCCCTCGCACTCTCTCATACTGGTCACTAGGAGTTCAACATGGCACCTCATGGCAAAGCACTATCTAAGAATATGAAAAAAAGAATTGTTGCGCTACATAAAGATGGCCTAGGCTATAAGAAGATGGCCAACACCCTGAAAACAGGTTCCACTCAGCATAAGCCTCATCATGGTCGACCAAAGAAGTTGAGTGCATGTGCTCAGCGCCATATCCAGAAATTGTATTTTCAAAATAGATGTACGAGTGCTGCCAACATTGCGGCAGAAGTTAAAGAGGTGGGGGGGGGGGTGTGTCAGCTTGTCAGTGTTTAGACTATACACCAAACCCTGCATCAAATTGATCAGCATGTCTGTCGTCCCAGAAGGAAGCCTCTTCAAAAGATGATGCACAAGAAAGCCCACAAGCAGTTTGTTGAAAACAAGCAGACTAAGGACATGGATTACTAGAACCACATCCTGTGGCCTGATGAAACCAAGATAAACTTATTTCATTCAGATTGTGTCAAGCGTGTGTGGCGTTAACCAGGTGAGGAGTACAAAGACAAGTGTGTCTTGCCTAGTCAAGCATGGTGGTGGGAGTGTCATGGCTTTGGGCTGCATGAGTGCTTCTGGCTGTAGAGAGCTACAGTTCACTGAGAGAACCATGAATGCCAATGTGTACTGTGTCATACAGAAGCAAAGCATGATCCCCTACCCTCAGAAACTGGGCTACACAGCAATATTCCAACATAATATCAACCCCAAACACACCTCCAAGGTGACCATTGCCTTGCTAAAGAAAATGAGGGTAAAGGTGCTGGACTGGCCAAGCATGTGACCTAAACCCTAGTGAGTATATGTGGGGCATCCTCAAACAGAAGGTGAAGTAGCACAAAGTCTCTAACATTCACCTGCTCCACGATGTCCTCATGGAGGACTGGAAGAGGATTCCAGTGGCTGCAACCTGTGAAGCTCTAGTGAACTCCATGCACAAGGGAGTTAAGCTAGTGCTGGGAAAAAACTAATGACCACACAAAATATTGACACTTTAGGCACAATTTGTCCATTTTCACTTAGGGATGTCCTCACTTTTGTTGCCAGTGGTTTAGACATTGGTGGATGTGTGTGAGTTATTTTGAGGGCACAACAAATTTACACAGTTATACAAGCTGTACACTGACTACTTTACATTGTAACAGTGTTGTCCCATGAAAAGATATAGTGAGGGGTGTACTCACTATTGTGAGATATTACTGTTCTATGGAACTGTGATACATCACTCAGAAAACCCTGACATAAACTGCCTAAATAAAGATCAAAATTACACTCTTCTACGTTCATTGGGTAATATAGGTCTATATGTCTTCATACCATATGTTCTGGGAGCTTTCCTGTTGCATATAATAAATATGCACTGCTACTGCTGTGTGAATAGAGCCTAATTTAAGATTAATACAAGAAAACCTATAGTTTTGGTTGTAACAAAATACAACCAATATAATAAAAGCATGCGGGATGGAGGGGAGGACCACCACCACCTTAGCTATGCTACAAATACTAATTAGAATGATTGCTATGTATTTTCACTGTTCCTTATTGTATGTTCACACGGCATCTTGCGTCCATGTGAACATCCATCTGTTGGACCCCAAATGGACCCAAACACGTATCTACTAAATAGCAATGTGAATTGCATTGCTTTTACTATGAAACACACATCGGTGTTCACACGAGTGATCGGTGATACGTGTCTCACTGCATCTTTCGGATCCGTTCCAAGAATTAACATGTCAATTCTTGCTCCGAAAGTCGCAGCAGGAGCCCTATAATAAACTATAAGGTGCGATATTGCTGCATCCAACACACATCCAAACACACAGCTGCATGTTGGATCTGTGTTGGAGCATTTTGGGATGCGATTTTCGGATCCAACACAGATCCAAAATTTTATCCAAACATGCTGTGAACGGTCGATTATGCTTACCAATTGTCTATACATAATTAAGGTTATTTTAATGGAATGGTGTCTTATCAGTTTACGATGGACTTTAAGAATTGTTAACTGTGTAGGAGTGTAAGACATCATGCCGTACTCTCCGCTTACAGAGAACTGTAAGTTGAACATTCTGCTAGACTCCTGCTATTAGAGAACAGTGTAATAAAGGAGCTCAGATGATAGTTTCACCCAAAAACTATGCTGTGAGATGTCGCATGTCTGACAGTTCAATGGAATTAAACCTCTGCCTGGTCCACACGAAAACAGCAGAATTTGAATGTACTCAATGGAGAACACCACATGAAATAAAGTAGATAACACTGCAAAGAACGATATTTACATAGTTTTATCATTGCATTCCTTTAGTGTTGTAATTGAAAAATTTTGTTTCCAGCTCTAATCTCTTACTAAGAGATCTGTGATTTACTGATTTTACTATCTATGATTTACAAAGCTTAATTATAAAGAGTTTTAATACTGTCCACAAACAATTACGCAGCCACCACTAGAGGGAACTTCATACTAAGCTTATACTAAAAACTTGTTATATCAGTAAATAACTTGTCTCATTTGTGGTCCCCAAGGAAATCAGATGATTGACTTTGACCCCACTCTTGGCACCTCATGAAATGCTGTGGTAGTTCATATAATATAAAGATGGCTCAAATCTGCCAGAACAAGAGCCACAGGTACAGATTGGCTTTCTGTTCTAGTTTACAGAGAGGATTCCATGTGGAGGACCTCCTTTCATAATCTCCATTTGCACTTATAAGGCACAAGGACAGGGGCTATGTTCATAAAATAACCCCTTTAAGTTCAGTGTATAAACAGTATGTAGTAAACTCCTCTAGTGGTGGCTAGATAAAGTTTAAATGTTAATGGCTAAGAATATCTGACAAAAAAAAAAATATTTTCACATACACTGTTACCAGAATGCCCTCCTCCCCCACCCCCCATCTTGACACTCTAATCTGATTTAATTGGACAGGTACAACCTCTTAGGGCTTGTCCCCATGGCAATGGTTATTTGTCAGTTTTTCAGATGGTTTGCGGTGTTAGAAACCGTCTGAAAAACCAACAAGCAACGCTCCCCCATAGACTTCAATAGAAAATCCGTGCAGCAGTCCCCACTGATTTTCCACCGGACGTTTTTTTACACCGCTGGCATCCTGAAAAACTTAGAACATGTTAATTCTTCCGCCTGGTTTTCAGGCGGAACATGAACATGTGGGTGCAAAGGGGAAGGGCTTGAATCCTCAAACCGCGGACAAAATCCTACTCCCTGCGTGACAAAAAAAAGACCAGGGAGTATTTGGTCTTTGCCGTGAAATCGCACCCTTATGCTCCCTTCTATTACCTCTAAGGGCTCATCCCCACGGCAAATGACAAATAACGGTCCTTTAATCCGACCGGTGTTTGTCCTGTTTTAGTGCCGTCCCCACGGCCGCTGGGGGATGGCTTTTATCCGCGATGAGCAGAGAAAAGCCCTCCCCCTTCCTATTGCTATGTTCATATTCCGTTCGAAAACCGGACGGAAGAATGAACGTGTTCAATGTTTTTCGGGTGGCCGGCGGTTTGAAAAACCCATGCGGTGGGGACTGCTCCGCGGGTTTTCCATAGCGGGCCGGTGTGTTAGTTTGCGGCCGGTTTTTCAGGCGGTCTGCAAAACCGCAAACCGATGCCGTAAGGACATGGCCAAACACTGAGAAAAGGGAGTGAAAGAGTAGAGACAGCTGGAACAGTGCTCTGATGGCTTGTTATCAGATAAAACAGGACTGCTAGCCACAAGAGCATAACTAGAAAAGGCTAGTCCCAATATCAAAATTGTGAATGGGCCCCTTTCCCAACCACAAACTTTTACCAGCACCTTTACATAATGCAGTTATACAGTTACCAAATACCACAAAACAAGCATCAAATACCTCATCAAAGAAGCATCATACTGCTACTGAAGAAATCTCATTACACCGAGACCAACATCACCAATAATACAACTTCATAGCTACCAAATAATATTGCCAGAACATGATGATATATTACCATCACATAGTGACTGAATAATACTTCAATACTTTGACTGATTAAAGATCAGCATACAAACACCAATGTCACCGCCATGTCCTGTACTGCTATATGTTCTAAGGACATGTACACAACTGAAAAGTAGCACCATAGCACCAACCTGGGGATTCACAACATATGCCCTGTCAGAAAGGCGGCAGACTGTCCAGAACAGTGTGAAATCCCCTGGAATTTGGGACTGTCCCACTGAATCTGGGACTCTCAAAGTCATTGGTCTCTTTGCTAAACCGGCAGGGGCATAGCTACCGGGCCCTGCAACCTGAGGGGGCCCAAAAGGCCTTCTGCCACATAAGAAGATACCAGTATTGTAATTGGCGCATGGTAGCTGGGAGCCCCTATTTCACTTTTTGCACTAGGGCCCAAGAGCTTGAAGTTACGCCTCTGTATACTGGGCCCCTGATGCTGTAGCCTGCATTTCTCCTGACTCCTTTTCTCAGAATATAGTTAGTACTGATACTAACTACGTTCTTAAAACAGGAGTCAGAAGCGGAACGAAGTAAGGGCTGGCTATCTGCAACATGGGAGCAGTCCAGAAGTGAAGACTAATTACTTTCTTTAATTGTAGTCCAAATCCAGGACCTTTGTTCTGATTAAGGACCTTACCTTAATCTCATAGGCCCAACAGCAGCCACTATGGCTGCAGTGGTGGTATTTCTACCTATATACATGAAGGACTTCACACTCTTTGACATCTACGTAGAAAGTTACTCAATATTGTATTTCGGAAAGAAATCAGCACAAAAGGAGTCCATTTTGTGTAACTCATTGGCTTCGCTATGATTCTCTGTATAAGGAGGATGGTGCGCCAACCCTTATAAAATATTTATTCTAATATTTTTACTTGGATAAAAAAAAAAAAACTGTTTAAGGTTGGACATTCACCTTTGTTTTTTACTTTTACTAGTCAAGCGCACACATGATTTTCATAGGATTTGTGTACTTACCTTTTGGATTTCTTAAGACTCTCTGGGAGTTTTAAGTCATAGCTTTTGTGCTCAGGTGGCATTTCCCATTAAGGTCATATATCAGACAATTTGTTCAAAGTAGGCTACGAATTCTACCTTATGTAGCTGCACATTTCTATGACTTCATTGTCTCATTTTGCTCAGATCCTACAGTGCAACGTGTTCAGAGATACTTTGGGGTCAATAAAGAAAAATTCAGGATGAATATACAAGAGAGGAATTCATAATAAAAGCTACAGTTTATGGTGTTAAATTCACTTTTATTCACTTGTCATTTATTCCCTAGTCTTGGATTGCAAAATGCTAAAGTTGCTGCATGCTGATCTATTTTTAAATGCAAAATTTATATTAATGCAAATGTCCCTTCAGAAATCCGGGCTCTGAGCACTCCAACACTGATTGCTAAAGTGAAAGGGCATAAACGCTTTTCAGCGCTCTCCATCTCTGGATTTCAAAGGCTTTTTTTTTCTCGTCCCAAATTTATTTGTAAAACTGGTGACCATGAAGTAAAATACAGGCCCATAATCCAGTCAAAACCTGCCAAAAATCAATATCATGTGTATTGGAAATACTGCCAGCCCCGTGGAAAACCTTTTGTTTTGTATAAAGTTTGATCTCTTTAATTGCTATGAGGGTCTGTATCAAAACTGTAAATGAAGCAGAACTCGGACCTCCTGCTGGAAGCGGTGGACCAAGCATAAATCAACTGTATTCAACCAAGCTACCATCTCTTATTTGCTTTGAACCTGAGTAAACTAATACAGAAAGAATTCCAATCCACCTCAGCTCTTCAAAATAAATCTAAGAGCGAACAGCATGGTAAACCAGCTACATTCTTTATATATAATAAATATATATATATATATATATATATAATATATATATATTTTTTTTTTTTTTTAACACATACATACATACACATAAAAAAATATAAAAAAAAAAAGTATGTATGTATATATAATATAAAAATATAAAATATATATATAAAATATATAATAAAAATTTTTTTATACTTGTATTTTTAATCCCACTGAGGTACTTGACTACTATTGGGTGTGATTGCTTGTACACTGTTCTACAAAAGTAATGTTTTGGAGAACCATGTACAATAATGGCTCCATTCTCCCTGTCTCTCTGTTAGGAAGCAGAACTCGGACCTCCTGCTGGAAGCGGTGGACCAAGCGTAAATCAACTGTATTCAACCAAACTACCACCTCTTATTTGCTTTGAAACTGAGTAAACTAACACAGAAAGAATTCCAATCCACCTTAGTTCTTCAAAATCTAAGCGAACAGCATGGTAAACCAGCTACACTCTATACGTGTGTGTGTGTATATATATATATATATATATATATACACACAGTCATATGAAAAAGTTTGGGCACCCCTATTAAATCTTAATCATTTTTAGTTCTAAATATTTTGGGTGTTTGCAACAGCCATTTCAATTTGAATATATCTAATAACTGATGGACACAGTAATATTTCCGGATTGAAATGAGGTTTATTGTACTAACACAAAATGTGCAATATTAGTTTATTAGATATATCAAAATGAAATGGCTAGTTGCAAACACCCAAATATTTAGAACTAAAAATGATATAGATTAATAGTGGTTGCCCAAACTTTTTCATATGACTGTATAATGAAAGGTGGCAAAAGCAGGAAGGGTGTACAATGGCGTATACATCCCGGCCAGGGTCCTTGCGTGCACCTTCCGATGTCCCGACACATGCCCCCAAGGTAAGGAGCCTTGGGGGAATGAAAGGCCAAAATTAGATGGATGTCGACAGTACAGACTGTTGACATATGTTTAACACATATAAGGTTAGTTTGCTTCACCATTTCCGGGTCGGCCTTTCATTGGGAGTGAGCATAGAGCAGGGTGGTGCTCACCCCCATGACTCCACTCCCGGGTTTACCATGGAGTATAAAAGTCAGCAGGTAAGCTGACTATCGTGGTTACAACCCCTGGCTACCTTCCAGCCTTGGGTGGAGACCTGCTGGAAAACCAGCAGGGTGAACTTGCAGACTGACAGTAAGCTGGTCTCTGTTAGCTAGAGCCCAGACGGGCAGGCGTTTTGTTTTTGTTTGTGTTTGGCATGCCTTGCATTTTGCATTTTTCGTTTGCTGCCAATAAAAACAGAAGCCCGAAATTTTTTCACGTGGAATACATCCCCCCTCCCCTGAAAACGGATCACAATCCCCAGGCCTAAAAGCCAAATAAATAAATATATATATTATATATATATAATAAATATATAATAATATATATATAAAAAATATATAAATATATTAAAATATATATATAATATTATATTTACTTGCACATCTGGGATCACTCACAAGTCCTTCGGGGCATGAAACAGAGGAAAGATATTTTGGTTAAAAACCGGTTTCTTCCTGGGGTTTATTTCACCAGCAAAACAAAAATTTATGCAATACATGAAACAGAAAAACATATAAACATAAACAAAACTCCTGCCGTCTGAGCGCTTATTTAAAACACAGGTTTAGTTCCCCACTACCCCTTTGGGGAGACGGGTACAAACATTTGGCTTCCAGAAGTTTTAAGGTCCCCAGCCCAAAGGGTTTAACTGGAGATGCACCCCGCCCAGTCAGTTTAACCTGCTGACCTTATAAAACCCCCAAAAAACCCCAGGGGGCCCTTTGGGTAAGCACCCACCCTGCTCTATGCTTACTCCCAAAAAAGGGACCCCCCCGGGGAAGGGTTTTTGGTAGCCTTCTAACAACAACTTAAATGAAAGGTCACAGTCTGACTCCGCACCTATTTAAAAATGGCCTTTCCCCTCCACCAAGGCTTTCTTACCTTGGTGGCATGTATTTTGCTTTTCCCCCCCGGGCATACCCCAAACCGGGCTGGAAAATAAAAACCTCCCATCGCAGCCCTTTCCCACTGGGGCCCCTTACTATAATATTAATAAATATATAAATAAATATAAATATATATTTTAATTATATATATATTTTATACAAACACAAATATATATATATATAAAAACTACACAATAAAAATTTTAAATAAAATAAAATAATATATATTTAAAAAAAATATAATTAATATATAAAAAAAAATTTTTTTTAAATACTTGTTTTTTTAAAATTCCCACTAAGGAAACTTGACTACTAAGGGGTGATTTTTTTGTAAAACTTTTTCTACAAAAAAAATAATTTTTTTGGAGAACCATGTACAATAATGGCTCCATTCTCCCTGTCTCTCTGTTAGGAAGGGGTTAGGAATACACATACTACATAAAAAAATATCTAGAACCCATGTGGAAGTTGACCTGTGATGCGTTTTATTTTTTTTTGGGAAAGTATGTTTCACAAAGAGTTTTTGCCCACCTTCCCTGCTGGGGCATGAAGTGTTTTTCCCCCTTTCCTACCAATATCGATCTACTCTGAAACATTCGGAAAGTTTTTTTTAACCCCTTTCCCGCCCTTGGGGCGTTTTCAACCCCCTAGCGGGAAAATTACTTCCCGCAAATGGACGCATGCATACGCCCTGGCGATCGCCGGGCTTGCGGGGGAGCCGCGCCGATCTGACATGGAACCAGGGGTAAATTACCGTTTGGCTTCAGGGCCCCATCACCCCCCGGCCGGGAGGGGAGCTCCGGCCGCGGGTGAAAAACGAAAATCATTCCCGGGCACCCTTGCCCAGGGCCCGGGCAAAAAATGAAGGCGCAGGAAAGGAAAGTGAGCTCCCCTCCCCCAAGGATGGGCGGGGCAGGGGCAAGATGCCGTCCCCCCTTTCTCCTACCGGACCCCCCGGGATCCCTTTCTAAAAGGGCATCCGGGAAATTTTGGGGGACGTCCCCAATGCCCACAATGCATTGTGGCATGGTGTCACTAGTTGGCCAGGGCACCTCGAACACAGCATAACGCTGGGGCAAAATTTCCCCTTTTCTTCAAACAGAAATTTCAAAGGTTCCCCATTGGAGATTTGCTTTTTTAACAAATCCTCACGGGGGAAAAAGAAAAAAATGTGAAAAAGAAAAAAAAAAAAAATTTAAAAAAGAAAAAACACAAACAAAAAAAATAAAATTAAACCCATGTACCCCTCCCCCTTTTCCCCCTTTAAAAACGCCAATCGCCCCAAAAAAAAAAAAAAAAAATAAAGAAACCCCTTTTTGGTATTGCCGCGGGCGTAACGACCCACCCTAAAAATCTGTAAACGTTAATTAACCCGAAGGGGTTAAACGCCAAAAAAAAAAACAAAAACCCGCCCACAAAAATTGCGTTTTTTGGGTACACCCTTTCAGCACATAAAAGGGAATAAAAAAGCGTCAAAAACCCCTATTAAATGCCAAAGTTGTCCCCCAAATTTAAAACGCATTTTCATCCCACAAAAAAAAAGTCCTTACACGTCTCTGTATACGGGAAAAATAAAAAATTAAATGGCTCTCAGAAGACAGCGATGCATAAATTTTTTTTTTTGAAACACAATAAAAACACTTTTTTTTTTTTTAAAGTGTTTCCCAAAAAATTTAAAAAAAAACAAATAAAAATTTAAAAAACGCCGTAATCAAATCGACCCAGAAGTAAAGCAAACGGTTCATGGATACTGCAGGGTTAGCGCTTTTTAAAAATAAAAATAAAAAACACTATTGGATTGCAGTTTTTTTCTTCACCCTCCCCTTCCCAAAAAACCCGGAATTAAAACGGGCCAAAAACCCTTGTCCCCCAAAAAATGATCCCCATAAAAACATCAATTCATCCTGAAAAAAACAAGCCCCTAAAAAGCTCCGTACCCAGAAAAAAAAAAAGTTTTTGGCTCTCAGACAAGGCGTTTCAAAAAGTTTTTTCCCTTTTTAAAATAAAATTTTTTTATTTTTGTAAAAGCAGTAAAACAAAAAAAAAATAAAAATTGGGTATGGGTTTGTAATCGTACGCCCTGCTAGTAATACTAGCATTTCACTATACTGCATTTGCCCCGCTGTAAAAAATAAAAATAAAAACACTACCAGGAATGTTGTATTTTGTTCAAAACCCCCTCAAAAAAAACCTTTAATAAAAAGTGTTCAAAGGGGCAAAACCCCCCCCATTTTGGGTACTAATAAAAACGTCAACTAAATCCCACAAAAAAACAAGCCCTTAACACTCCGAAATACAAAAAACCCTGAAAATTTTATGGCTATCAGAACGGGAAAACCCAAAAAAACCCAAAATTTTTTATAGCCCAATTTCATTGTGTAAAAGTAATAAAACCCATAAAAAAAAACTATAAAAAATTTCTATATCATTGCAATTGTACCGCCCCATATTAAAGATATCCTATCTTTTAAATACTGCAGGGCCAAACCCTTTTTAAAATTGAAGCCCAAAAAACAGGGTGGAACGGGCGTTTTCCCCTCATTTTCATACCCAATGCAAAAAAATAAAATTTGTAACCCTGGCACCCAAAATGAAAATACCCCCCTAGATGGGATCTTTTTAGGCTTTCGGGAAATCCAAAAAGGGGCGCTTCGGGAAGGTTTCACCATTTTTCTGGTACTTTGGGGGGTTTTGTAAATGCGACATGGCCCCACCAAAACCTGCGTTCCAAAACAAAATAGCCCTCCCCCCCAATACGCCCTGCCATGGGCCCAAACAGCTTTTTTACCCCACTTTGTTTTGGTTTGCCAAACCTTGGGAAGAAATTGCGTAACAAATTTTTTGGGTCCTTTTTTACCAGGATGCCTTTTTTAAAAATTAAAAAAATTTTCACAAAAATTTTGAGATTATTGGAAAAAAAAAAATTTATTTCATTTTTTTAAAAAGCCTAACCAAAAAAATTTTTGTGAAACACCTTGGGGGTTCCCATAACTCACAAAACCCCTGTATATATTCCTTAAGGGGTTGGGGTTTTTCCAAAAAGGGGGATTTTTTAGGGGGATTTATTTAAATTTTAGCCCCCTTAGGGTTTTCCGCAAACCTGAAATTGGGCCCCCAAAAAAATCGTAAGGGAAAAAGAGACACCAGAGTCCAATTTGGTGCTCCTCCCCATTCTGGGCTTGTGGTTGGCCCAAAAAATTCACTAGGGCCCCCATATGGGATATCTCTGAAAACATCAAACTGGGGGAACAATATTAATTTTCATTTCCCCGAAAACAAAATTTACCGTTTCTTGTGAATAAAGTATAAAAATTTTTAAAAACGCAAAAAAATGAAATTTTTTAAAATTTTAAATTCCATTTTGCTTTAAAATTTCCCGTTAAAAACCTAAAAGGGGTTTAAAAAACTTCCCCAAATGCGGTTTTTTAAAACTTTAAGGGGTGTAGTTTTTTAAGGGTGAGGGGCATTTTTTGGGGGTAACTAACATAATGGGCAAAAAAAGTCCAACCGGGGTTGAACTAGACGGGGCCCCCAAAAAATTTATATTGGGAAATTTTCTTGAAAAATTTAAAATTACTACAAATTTATAAGCCCCCAAAAGGGGCGTAAAAAAAAAAAAAAAAACATTTTAAAAAAAAATGCCAAACTACAGCAACATATGGTTTGAAAAACCCAGTTATAAAAAAATTTTGGGGGTGAATATCTATCTGTCTTACATGCAGAAAAATTTTTTAAGTTTGAAATTGGTTTAAAAAACAAAATTTAAAAAAATTTATTTTTTTTACCCAAAAAACAACATTTTTAAAAAAAATTTCCCAAAAACAATCTCTAATCAAAGATAGGGTTTAAAATTTTCAAAAAATTTTTTTCTCACAAAAAGTGAAAACTGACAGATTTCAAAAATTTGGGCCCCGGCCCGAGAGGCCAAAAAATGGCTCCGGCGGGAAAGGGGGTTTAAAAAAGGTTTAGCTCTTTAGAAGAGCTCTTACCCTGGGGAAAAAAGGGAAAAACCCAAAGTCTTTAAAAGCAGTACCATAGGGAGGGTTCCCCAAAATGCCTTCTTTTGGGGACTGGGGATTTTAAATCGGGGCAAGATAGGGAGGGACACTTTTATGTTTTGGCAAATTTAGGAAAATTTCAATTTTTTACAAAGAACAAAACATATCATGAAAACCACCCATCTTGACACCAAATAGATAATAGCAAATGCCAATTTTCGCGGTTTTTTTTCACCATGCTGTTTCACAAGACACTTCAAAATTCACAATCCTGGGGCAGGCTTTGGGGGGTTCTATAACAATTTAAATTAAACAAATTTTAAGGGTCCTCAAAAAATAGTTGGTGTTACAAAGACAGTGTGGGAAGACCTTTTTAAAATTTACGAAAAAAAAAGCTACAAGCTTCAAAAAAATGAATTTGAAGTGATTTTCAAAGATAATTAATCCCAATCTTGTTTTGAATAAAGACTGTTCTGTCTTACCATGGTAACATCACTTCCTGATCTGTCTGCTCAGGAAGGGAGAGAAAGTTGCATGCACTCAAAGCAGATAATCTCTTATCTCCTAACCAGGGCAATATCAAATGAGCAATGTATTTAGAAAAAGTCTTAATTTACCATTCCTTACATGTTGAAAGCTAATCTTTGTAGTGAGAAAACCCCTTTAAGTTCTGTAAATTGCAAGGTGGGGGGGCCCTTTGGTTTTTGGGCTTCCCCAAAACATTCCACAAATGCCTTGTTTAGAAAAAAGATCCGTGAATTTGGGGGCTAATTCCCAAAACCCTTTAAAATTGTTTTTCCCGAAAAAGGCTTGAGAAACATGCCAATTTCTGCAGTATGCGGGGCCAGAAAACCCGCGAAAGTGGGGCCCAAAATCTTAGGTAATTTTTTTTTGCCAGAAGTGGGGACTTGGTCGGCAACAATTGGGTTTGGCGGTCAGACTTTTTAAAAAATCAGGGCCCTCTTCATTTCCCAAAACGCTGAATCATAGAAAATTCTTTTTTCCCAAACTTTAAAATTTTAACTAGTATAAAATCGATACATGGAGGATTATCCCCCCCCCCTTTTTTCTAACCCATGTGTTGGGACTATGAAAAGCCACCGAAGGGCCCCAAGGGTTTATCCTCCCTTATCATTTTATACTATTTTGGAAAAAAAGTATTGGAACTTTTATTCTTCATGATTTACGTCTTGGGTGAAGCTGGCCCGCAAATTTTCTAATTGGGGGTCCCTTTCTTTGGGTAGGGAACCCCCCCCTCCGTGCCCCGAAACCTGGACATTACTAACAGATGGGTGAGCTGAGTTTTACATACTTTGCTAATGGTTTAGGGTTGGGGGGTACTGTTTAAAGGGAAAGCATCTGCAGGAAAGCCAGGACCAAAAGTTTCCTAGCAAAAAAATTCTTGTAGCATCATACTTTCTCTGTTGGCTCTCCATCTTCCCATACTGCATCTTGGAGCCGTCTCTTCTCCAAGTGATTATATATTGGAGTTCATAAAAACCAAAAAATTAACGACTTTTTTTTTTTTGTTGTGTAGTGTTCACTATACAGAATAAATGATGCTATATTTTAATAGACTGGACTTTTTTTGGACCACCCAAAACCAATTAGTATGTTTAAACCTTTTTTTTTTTAATCTGTAAAATGAGGAGAGGGGTTTTGAATTTTAATTTTTTTTTTATTAACGTATACATGCAGTCTCCATAGCGTACCTGACCACTGGGGGGTGCAATTGCTTGTACACCATTCTGCATAATCTAAGAAATGCAGAAAGGTGTACCAAGATAGTGCTCTTATTACTTCCTACCGGGGCGAAAAAAAGGCAGTAAAAGTTGAAAGGGGCGAAGGCAAAACACCAACCCCCGCCGTTCTTTGGGGGGCCCTCCTTTTTAAAGGAAAAGAGTTTTCCAAAGACCCGCTTTTAGAGGCGGGTGTGAGTTGTAATTAACAGCCTTCTACAAGGTAAGCATTCTATTTTATATCATGCCTAGATGGACTAATGAGCGTATGTTAGTGTCTGAACACCCCTTAAAATCACATCTATGATTGAGACCATTAAGTGTACTAGTAATTAACATTAAGATCCAGTACCCTTCATGTATATGCAAGGAACTTATGATTGTTGGAGTTTTTTTTTTTATATGTGAAGCAATAAAGAAAGAATTTTATTCAAGAGACGAGTTCTGAACCAATATTACAGAACCTAGTTATAGTGGCTCTTATATGGGATGGGACCAGACGAAGGCACCACTTCCCATGCACAGCAATGAGCACTCTGATTTAGGGTGTTAAAAATTATTTGACATTTTTGCAACCTTTACCACCACTGTAAGAATTCAATGTCAAATTTTGCAGTCATATCCCCTTCCAATGACAGGTAAATAAAAGCCTAAGCGAATTCATTTACCCGTTTATATTTGGTTAATTACAGTGCAGTAATACTGTATCTAAATATAAATTGGCTATGTGGAGGTGTGACTGATAGCGTGAAATCATTTGCAATAATTTGTAAGAACACATATCAAAGGAAGTATTCCAACAATCCCAGTACATTTCCACAACATATCTGAAACCTACTATTTAAAAGTATGGAAACTGCATGCAAGAAAGTTCATACACAAAAATTTATGTGGGCTAGTCCGGCTGCAGTGCCCTCTTGTCAATCAGTGCTGCTGGTACTGACAAAGGGAACGGTACCTACCAGTTGTTAATTTATCAGGAAGAATAACAGACGCAAAGACACAACGCAGAGTGGTAAAAAAAAAAATGCTCCAGTATTGTTGTTTTACAGAGAATACAAATATTAACTGATGACATGACAGGAGAGCTGTTATTTCTCTATGTACACTCATACAGGGAAGGCTGTCAATCACTGGGTAGAGCCGCCCACTGGACTCCAAAACCCAGAATGAACAGAAGCCTGGATCAATAAATAAAAAGTTATATTAAGTAGCTTACCACAAACCTTATTTGTCAGGATGATAAAGGGGATCTCCAGGACTATCATTTTATTTGTTAAAGGGCTCACAAATGTATTATATTAAACTTTGTAATTCACTCCTGTGTTTGTCCTGTCTGTCCAATTAGTGGCCAAAATTAGAGTCTATATCACCATTTTAATTTGGACCTATAAAGTCCCTCTCAACTCAAAGGCCAATTTTTCTTTTCATATCATTTTTCGTATCAGTTTTCTAATGTTTCTTTTATTATAGTTTGTTGCATTGTTTGCATTTGTTGGTGATATTTTCGATTATTGTTGTCTCTCTTTATTCCTCATCATATCGTGATCCTCTTCCGTCTTTTGCTTGTTTAACCCATAAGCCATCGCTTTCTGTTTTAGCACAATGTAAGTCTAATTGGATGTTATGATAACATGTTAGTGCTTTCCTTTTCCATGTGTTACCTTTCAATAAAATCCTTTTGAATTGGTAAAACTTTGTAATTCACACTTATTAAAAATTAACTGTTCTGCTGTGCAGAACCACACAAAGAAATCTGTCCTCCTTGCTTCTGCCTCAATGAGCATGTTCTCACTCAGTCAGTGTGCTGAAGCCCAGCTCAGCTCGGGAACACTCCCCTGTAGTGAGCGTTACCTGAGTAGAGACAGATCTGGCCACACAATAGTGAGAGCATTTACACCTGCCAGTTACAGGGGACGGAAGGAGAGGGGGAACTGTTTATCTCTGAGTCCTGCTGGCAGACAACAGTACAAAGCTGGGTGGATTGTGTTGCATTCTGACAGCTCTGCAAACTGTTTAAATAGTCACTCATGAGTCCCAGCATGACTGGTGCAGGCATCATTATCATGACAAGAAGAAGTGCGAGTCAGCGCGAAACGGCCGTAGCCGTCTCTTATATGATGTGTTCACTTGTCAGCCCCTCCACGGATTGAAGTCTGGGAATAAAGCGTATTCTTTTATACAACGAGTGGTGAGTGCCATGATTTTCTCTACTTTTATCCTGTCATCATTATCATGACAACAGGTACACAGCTGGGGGAAGTACACGCTGATGTCAGCACATAGACCCTAGTAGTAATAACTGTGGAGAGAAGTCCTAGATTACAACTGCAATGCAGTCTGGAAGCTGTAGCAAAGAGATGCTGGGGAGCTACTGACACTCCCACAAGCAGGAAGTTTCACTGCAAAAAGTGGATCTTATGATAGATGAATAGTGGAATATCCTTACTTTCCAAAATATATATGCTGTTTATAGTGTTCTATGAAATCTTTAAACTCCCAGACAACCCCTTTAAGTCTCTCTAGGGTTTCTGATCACTATGGGGGACAATGGCTTGCCTTTGGCAGAATGTAAGGCTATGTTCACACGGCTTAAATTGGTCTAATTTCAGTCGTAATTACGCGCCGTACTGCGCAAATTACGGTGGAACGTCCCAAGTCTTACGGAACCACAGTTTCATAGAGAATATGGATTACGTCTCCTTTCCTGCTCGGCAATTACGCGAGGGGGGAGATAAGGACTGTGAATTACCAGCGGCGTATACGCGCCGCTAGTAATGCGTGTCTATGGGCCGGCTTGGTGCCGGCCCCCCGCTCCCGCCCCGACGGCGTAATTGCGGGGCATAATTACGCCCTGCAAATAAACCGTGTGAACCTAGCCTAATAGGAATACCACGATGGCAGTCAGAGAACCATGACAACTGGTCGGCACCCCAGAACCTCATTGCGGGGTGGCCGACCAGGTAATAGAATGGAGCACATCAACATTTCTTAATCCTCTTCCTTCCGCGGTGGCATTTTCCTTGATATCTAAGGGGTGAAAACACCTACATCCGATCTCCAGTAACAGCAGGTCCCAGCTGTAACAGCCATTACGTGCCTTGAATGGAGTGGGGGTTAATTAATTAAGCCTGCTCCATTTACCCTTACTGACATCATTAGGTAACTGTACATCATATGACAGTAAACGATTAATGTCTCCTGTGGTGGCATTGCAGAAAAAAATAACACTTACTGTGTGGTTCCCTCCCAGATTACAGTTGATTGCTGGGGGTCCTTGCATGCGGACATTTTGTGATCTACCTATTGTTAATTGACCCTTCTAACAATCAGGGATTTGCACCTGAAATATCTACAGTAAAACAGAGTAGCAGGCAAGTGGATGAGATTTCAATAAGTCTCATGTTACCGAAATTTTTTTGCATGGACATGGATTTGAGATACGGTAGGTACTTTTCAATCGGAAGTATGTGAATTCCTGTCCCATTCTCTTCACTGATTTGCTGCAGATTCTCCCTATTGACTTTAATGCCAAAGTGAAATTACTGCAACTACAGCTTTTAAAACCACCGACTTTTTCCATATATTGCTTAATCCACAGGAAAATCTCCAGCAAATCTGTACCATATACTGTATCCACAGCAAATTTGACCCACGTGAACTTACTTTTATCCACTTTTCTGGACTCCTCATTCCAAAGTCTGCCTAGTCCTGCCGTAACTCTCTTCTACAAAATCATAGTGATGAGATATGGATTAGGAAGAGCTGAGCAGATTGCTGTGTTGTTGTGTTAGAGAAGCTTCAGAAGAAATTGTATTCTTTTTATGTAAATCCTGCTTATTGTGGGTTAAGGTGTCCAGTAGGCAGTGTCATCAGTGACCGACAGGCTTACTTGTATGGGTCCGTCTACACGACAAGCTTTTCCAGTTAAAAATCCACACGGATTCGGATTTTAAAAACAATCTGTAAAACCATCCCCATAGACCACAATTGAAAATCCAAATTGTAGACCACGACTCAGATTTTCCAAAAACCTAGAACATGCTCAATTTTCTGCCGTATTTCACTTGGAAAAATTTACTATTGAAGTCAATGGGATGGCATGAAAAGCGACCAGAAAGCTTTCTGCGCAGTATTTGAAGCGGATTTTGTTGCAGATTCACGTCCAAAAACTCAATAGTGCTCTATGATGCAAAAAGGCTTGAAAAACTGGATCCAAAAAGTGGGTCAAAATCCGCTGAAAATCTGTGCCAAAAACAAAAACTGACTTAATACTGCGTCGGACGATGCAGTTTTAGGATTCAGAACCTGAGAGGTATTTTGTCCTTTGTCGTGAGGACATACACTACCGTACCTTACGTATGAGTCTGTCAATCACCGATAAGGCCGCCTAATGAACTCCTTATTCCATGGAAAAGTATGGATTTAAATTAATAAAATAAAATTTCTACTAAATTATTCCTCACAGAACAATATATCACTCTGCTCAGCCCTTTCTTTTCTATTACATGCTACCAGCAGACCAGATAGCATCTTCAATGTGACTGGTTCCCTTGAAAGGGATTTTCCTACCTTGCCATTTCACAGAGCCTGCTCTTAACAGCCAACTTCTGGCTACCAATTCCTGTGGGAGGGCCTACAGCAGTGATTGGCATATCAACTTTGCAATTTCTAGCTGGGCCTGTTACAAGGACATTAGTAATGGAATAGTCTAAACAGCAAAGCACAAGGCTGCAGAAATGTAGAATAGGGTCCCCCAGTAAGTTATGTGTCCCTCGGTAGGTAGGTATATAGGTTCTATGTCCCCCAGTAGGTATATAGGCAGGTTAAAGGTCCCACAGCGGGTATATAGGCAGGTTATAGGTCCCCTAGCAGGTATATAGGTAGGTTATATGTCCCCCGCAGGTATATAAGTAGGTTATAAGTCCCACTGTTGGTATATAGGCAGATTATAGGTCCCCCAATAGGTATACAGGTAGTTTATAGGTCCCTCAGCATGTATATAGATAGGTTATAGGTCACCCAGTGGGTACATAGGTAGGTTATATGTCCCCAGCAGGTATATACATAGGTTATATGTCTCCCAGTTGGTATATAGGTCCCCCAGTAGGTATATAGGCAGGTTATATGTCCCCCAGCAGGTATATAGGTCCCCCAGTAGGTATATAGGCAGGTTATAGGTCCCCCAGCAGGTATATAGGTCCCCCAGTAGGTATATAGGCAGGTTATATGTCCCCCAGCAGGTATATAGGTAGGTTATATGTCCCCCAGCAGGTATATAGGTCCCCCAGTAGGTATATAGGCAGGTTATATGTCCCCCAGCAGGTATATAGGTCCCCCAGTAGGTATATAGGCAGGTTGTAGGTCCCTCAGCAGGTATATAGGTCCCCCAGTAGGTATATAGGAATGTCATATGTCCCACAGCACAGGGACTACTGAGTTGCGTGTGGGCCGGTCAGAGCTAGTTCGAGGGCCGGATGTGGCCTGCAAGCCATAGAATGCTCAGGTCTGGTCTAGAAGATATCAGACAAACTGGAAGGATAAGCAATGAACAACAATGTTCTAATCCTTCTTTCCATTGCATTACGCCTTGTTATCCTTCTGAGGATCAATTAACGTAGAATCAGCAAGACAATAAAAGTTGCCAGAGTTAAGCAATGGTTCCAGCTGATTATTAAATTAGCCCTGAGAGACATATTTTGAAGATAACACATTGGCAGCATGAGCTGCTGGGCATTGCGCACAAGTCTGATGTTGGAATAATTAACAAGTTGAGGCTCTCCTGCTACGAATATCCAACTTCTGAGACAGGCCTGAAGTAAGTGATAAACCATGGGAGAAATGTCATGTGCCCTTTCATTCTCAGCACTAGTGTTTTTGGGTAATAAAGTGTAACGTTTAACTCAAAGAAGAAATATTCATCAATTTAAGGTCTTTCTACCTTTTTAGCAGCAGCCTCAAGACATCAATTTGTGGGTTGACAGTTAATAGAGAAAGTAAGGACGTGTTAATGGAAAAAGTACAAGTCGTTCTAGAAAGGAAATGAATGCAGAAAATACACCTGAAAAACAGGAACTGAACATTTGGGTCATCTTCCAGGAAAGTAGTTTTAAAACGACCACCGTGAGCATTGCTCCCACAGTCCTAACAAGGGACAAAATACTCGTCAGATTCTGAACCTGAAAATCACTTGGTATTTTGACCCATTTTTCAACGTGGATACTGGCTGGATTTCCGGTCATAAAACAAATCCCATTCGTCTCTATAGTGTTATAGATGCGGGTGAGACATAGAGATGTTTGGGACGCGTTTTGTGACCACAAATCCAGCGAAAAAAATGAACATGTTCCAAGTTTTTGCAAGAACAACACTTGACAACCTGTTGAAAATCTAAGTCATATGGACAACAACTCGGGTTTTTTCAATCGAGGTCTATGGGGATAGCTTATACAGTCAGAAATTTCTAGTTTTGAAAACCCGAATCCGAGCAAAAATCTGATTGTAAAAGCATGCCTTGTAGATGGGCCTTAAGTGGATGTTCTCAGTCTTCACACAGTGTTTTGTATGCGTATTTTGCAGCAGTATTCATAAGCCAAAAGCAAGAGTGGAGCCTACACAGAAAAATGTATAATGGACAGGCTTGTACTTCTCTTTTGGACTCATTCCTGGTTTTGGCTTACAAATACTGGTGCTCAGACTATTCTGCAGCACCTCCTGTCATTATATGAGAGGAAGGAAGGGAGGCAGAGCTGCACACACATATACATGTCCAACCTACAACTGTACAGCTGATGAACAGAAGTCTCATTCTAATTGGAAAGGAATAGCTGCACACACATATGCATGTCCAACTGACAACGGTACAGCTGGCGGACATAACCTAGGACAACCAATTCAAACAGTAATCGTCCTACTGACTAGGCATACTGTAGCAGATCCCTTTTTTTGCCTTCCTTTTAAACTACACATCTAAAAGTACGAAGGTTCTTTACCGGCGATGTCTGTAGTAAGACTACCCCTTCAGCCACCTGGCAGTCAAAACGGAACAGATCAGCAGGATTGCTAAAAATCTGTTTATAAGAGAAACATGCACAATATTCTGCAGACCGACAGATATTGGGGTAAGCTAATATACTGTTTACTTTAATTATTTCTTTTTAGGTTTAGTGTAACTTGAAATTTTTTATACAATTGACCACAGTTAAAAAGTTGCTCTTCAATGCAATAGGAACCTGGCCTTAGGGTTACTGCCAAGTACTTGCAGGATGTTGGAAGTGCCACACTGGTCTTTTGGTCAGACCTATATACATTTTTTTTAACTTTCATCCAGTGCATTAAGATTGGTTAGTATTTAAATCTGTTACCTCCTCTAACAGATACTGCAGTTACAAAGCAAAAATAAATCCAACTTCTACAATTTTAAACCAAACACTTCAACCAAAATGTTATAACACATACCTCAGGCTGGTCCGAGATGTTCATGATGAGTGCCCATAAATCTGCCCGAAGAGCTGTAGGACATCCCTGTCGCACATACTGCTGAGCAGCTGCACTGTCGTGTTCTGATAGAACTGTAAATTCAAAAGTGATATGTGATAAAAATGAATGAAATCCGATGTACTGCTTTTTTTTTTTTTTTAACTTCAACCTGTAAAACAGCACTTTTTAAGGAGCCTTAAAGCAGAACTATCAGGTGGTTTATGTTACCCTATGTGAGAACAGGATTTCATAAAGGGAAATAAGCTGAGATTTTTGCCATACAAATTTATATGATTTAGAGCAGGATTTTTGAGTAAAAAGCAGAAAAAATACTGATAGGATTCTGTAAGCCTAAGTACACACTGCATACACTCACCGGCCACTTTATTAGGTACACCATGCTAGTAACGGGTTGGACCCCCTTTTGGCTTCAGAACTGCCTCAATTCTTGTGGCATAGATTCAACAAGGTGTTGCAAACGATGCTCAATTGGTACCAAGGGGCCCAAAGAGTGCCAAGAAATATTCCCCACACCATGACACCACCACCACAGCCTGAACCGTTGATACAAGGCAGGATGGATCCATGCTTTCATGTTGTTGACGCCAAATTCTGACCCTACCATCCGAATGTCGCAGCAGAAATCGAGATCATCAGACCAGGCAACGTTTTTCCAATTTTACTGTCCAATTTCGATGAGCTTGGGCAAATTGGAGCCTCAGTTTCCTGTTCTTAGCTGAAAGGAGTGGCACCCGGTGTGGTCTTCTGCTGCTGTAGCCCATCTGCCTCAAAGTTCGCCGTACTGTGCGTTCAGAGATGCTCTTCTGCCTACCTTGGTTGTATAGGGTGGCTATTTGAGTCCTGTTGCCTTTCTATCAGCTCGAACCAGTCTGCCCATTCTCCTTTGACTCTGGCATCAAAAAGGCATTTCCGCCCACAGGACTGCCGCTCACTGGGATTTTTTTTTTCGGACCATTCTCTGAAAACCCCCCTGAGAGGTTTGCGTGAAATCCCAGGAGATCAGCAGTTTCTGAAATACTCGACCAGCCCTTCTGGCACCAACAACATGCTCGTTCAAAGGCACTCAAATCACCTTTCTTCCCCATACTGATGCTCGGTTTGAACTGCAAGGAGATTGTCTTGACCATGTCTAC
This sequence comes from Phyllomedusa bahiana, assembly GCA_025379985.1. Taxonomy (NCBI): domain Eukaryota; kingdom Metazoa; phylum Chordata; class Amphibia; order Anura; family Hylidae; genus Phyllomedusa; species Phyllomedusa bahiana. The sequence continues at coordinate 27,891 of JAODAL010004719.1, forward strand.
ATGCCTAAATGCACTGAGTTGCCGCCATGTGATTGGCTGATTAGAAATTAAAGTGTTAACGAGCTGTTGGACAGGTGTACCTAATAAAGTGGCCGGTGAGTGTATGTTAAAATGCCGTTCAAAATCTTTACATGGCTGGAATGTGGTTTTTGGCGCAGATTTGCACTAAAACTGCAGGTGGCTTGTGGATTTGCAAAACCGGATATATTATCTAACATGGTTTAAAATCCGATGGATTTTAAAAACCGTCGTAAAAAAATCCGCACAGTATAGACTACAGAACCGACTTTTAATTGCGGTCTATGCAGCACAGGGTACCGTCGGATCTTCAGTGGATTCAGTATTTTAAAATCTGAACAAAACCTGTGCTGTGTAGACATAGCCTAAGAGAGAGTGAATGTCCTACTTACCCCACCCACATCGAATGATTGACATCATGTCCTCTCTCTATCTCCAACTAAACCTCACCAAAACCGAACTTCTTGTTTTTCCCCCATCTACTAACCAACCCTATTGCTTTTTCTCTCTGTGTGTGGCATCACCATAACACCTAGGCAGCGGGCCCCCGATGTCTTGGGGTTATTCTAGACTCTGATCTGCCTTCACCCATATTCCAATCCCTTGCCCGCTCCTGTCACTTGCACCTCAAGAACATCTCCAGAACCCGTCCTTTTCTCACTGTGGAAACAACTCAACTCTCATTGATGCTCTTATTCATTCTCGTCTCGACTACTCTAACTCCTTGCTTATCGGTCTCCCTCTCTGTAAACTCTCCCTCTCAAATCTATCCTAAAATGCAGCAGCCAGGCTTGTCTTTCTCTCCAGCCGCTATACTGATGCTCTACCTGTGTCAGTCACTGCACTGGTTGCCCACCAGACAAATACAGCATAAACTAATCACTCTCACTCATAAAGCTCTCCACAGTGCTGCACCCCATACATCTCCTCCCTCATCTCTCTCTACCACCTGCCCGCTCTCTTCACTCAGCTACGACATCAAACTACAGACTACAATCATCCCAACTCCCATGCGTCTTCAAGATTTTGCACGTGCTGCACCCATTCTCTGGAACATCTACCAGTACCATCAGGCACAATACCAGCCTTCGCAGTTTTAAGAGTGTCCTGAAAACACATCTTCTCAGGCAGGCCTACAAAACCACTAATTGTAACCCCCACCTTCTATCACACACATTTGTCATCTCCTTTACTAGGGTTATCACAGGCACTTATCTGTATATAGATGTACTGTCAGGGTGGCAGGTTCACCAAATTTTTATGTAAACCTCCCCAATTTTAAAGCATGGCTGGGCCATTGTAAATTTAGCACTTCTCCCCCTTTGTTTCCCCCAGCACCTTAGATTGTAAGCTCTTGCGAGCAGGGCCCTCACACCTTGTGTCTCACCTGTAAGTAGCTTTCACTGTGTAATGTCTGTCTTTTGTCTGTAATTATACCCTCTACATTGTAAAGTGCTGCGAAATATGTTGGCGCTATATAAATAAAGATGATTATTATTATATTATTATTGACAGCTTTTCCTGCATCAGTGTGTGTACAGAGCAAACTATCACTGTATGTAAGAAGGGTAAGCAGTACTTTTACTTTTAGGATAAACTCTGCTTTCTACTCAGAAATCCTTCTTCAAATTCTGTAAATCTATGTCATGGAGCTCAGCTCGTCTACCGTTATCACATCCTGCTCTCAGATAAAGAGTATAAACCCCTTTTTGCATGCTTGTTTGAACAATTAATTTTTTTTTCCTAAATTAGTCAGCAACATGTAAAAGAACATTGATATTGTCATGAAATGTGTACATATCTTTCAAATCTCTAGTCATTTCGCCATCTACTGACCAAACCACGCCAAATATTTCCAATTTAGTGAGCAGCACTACCCTTACTGCCAGATTGCAAGCCCACTGTCTTGGGGTGAAGCTAAACTCTGATTTGAGTCCATCACCACCTCCATTTAATCCCTTGCACCTCAAAAACATTGCTAGGATATGCCCTTATCTCATTGTGGAAGCAGCCAAAACTCTTAGGGTGCGTCCACACAGCGCGTTAAAATACCTGCCGGATTCTGATTAAAGAATCCGGCCGGTATTTTGACATCTTTTACATGGTTTTCGGGGACGGTTCTGTCCGTGTTTTGCGAATTTGCCTGTCCTCCTCAACCACTGACATGTACATCTTCTGTCCAAAAACCTGGCGGAAGAATGCATGTTCTAAGTTTTATGAATGCCGGCGGTGTCAAAAACCGTCTGGCGGAAAATCTGTGAAGTGTGGACCGCTACTCAGATTTTCTATTTAAATCATTGAAAAAGGTTGACAATCGGTTTACAGATGGTTTTCAAATCTGAAAACAATCTGTAAAACTGACTGAAAACCCTGCCATGGGGACAAGCCCTTATTGTTGTCCTTATATTTTTTTTATTTTTTTAGCTGTAATTACTTGCTAGTCAGTCTTCAAAGTCTCATCTCTCCAATGTCACTGGAATGCAGCAGCTAGGCTCATCTTTATTTACATGCACTATACCGATGCTTCTACCCCGTGCCAGACACCGCTCTGGTTGCCCATTCACCACGTTATATATAGTTTAAACGTATGACCCTTACTTACAAAGATCTCCACAATGTTGTACCTCCCTACATCTTCTTCCTCTTCTCTTCTACCACCCCACCAGAGCATTATGTTCTGCTAACAATCTAAAATTAACCTCATAACCTGAACCCCCACTTTCACTTCCAAACCTTTGTACATGCTGTACAGTTCTCAAGAACGAGTAACCCCGTACAATCAGATTAATTCCAAACATTGAAAGTTTTAATCTTGCCCTAAAAATACATCTTCGTTTGCAGGCCTACCACCTTATCAGTCTCCCTTCCTCTTACAACCTCCACCTTCTGTCAACTCCATTCTCCATGCACTCATTGGCACCTATTGGCATATAGATACTGTCTGGTTGACAGGTTCATAAACTTTTAAGTCTATGTCTACACTGCATCGGACAAAAAACGTTCCGAAAGCGCCCGTCTTTTTCCAATGCAGGACTGCATTTTTTGTCACGTTTTATACAAAAAACACAGTCACTTCTCATTGTTTTGCCATCACCCATACAAGAAAACTAAAAGTGCCGGCGTATTACACAACATGCTGTATAATACACCAGCGGCAGAAGACGAGCAGAGAAAAGACAAGCTGTGGAGACTGCAACTTGTCTTTTCTATTGCCGCCTATGGGGCTGCAGGAATGATGGTAACTTCAGCGCTTTTAAAAAACTAAAAGTGGCAAAAATATGATCGTAATGCTGTGCAGTGGAAACATAGCCTAAGAGTACTACCTCATATTTATGGAAGATTGCTGGTCCTTTATACAAAAGTACTTTCTACCTTTTTGTTTCAATTTATTTCCACATAGATTGTAAGCTCTTTTGAACATCCCCCCGTGCATCTTGTTAGGCCTGTTAATGAGTTTGTAACTATATAGGCTGTGATATTATTAGCATTATATAAATTAAGAATATTATTTGATTGCCATTTAATAAAAACAGAGTTGCTTTTTTTTCCCTTAAAGGGGTGTTCCCACGAAGGAGCTTCCGCATTACACATCAGCTCATAACTAGCTACAAGTCGGCCGTGTTACAGAATGAGGAGGATTTCATCAATCTGTTATAATATTAAAACTTGTAGTTTTTATTCATTCCATGTAAAATAAGTAAAAAACAAAAGCACAGTAAAGCAACGCACACATCTGCCACGTTTCAAGCCTTTTAGTGGACTCCTGGATGTAGCATGGTGTGTGGTAAGCAGTCACACCCTTAAAACATCAAGTCATTTGAAAACAGCTCAGCATTAACTCTAAAGTGATCAGATGCAATAATAAAACTTATGCAACAGGAATGTATAACAAATAATGCACAGACATAAATGAGACCAATCAATAGTCGTAGGCAAGATCCAAAATGTGTAAATAAGCACAGAACAGCAAACAAGCAGACAAATTTTGAGCTATGGTTGTTCAATATATATGCAATTTAAAATCGAGTCTTTTAGGAAATCTAGTATCAAGGGTTAATATCCAAAAAGCCACTAACGTTTTTAGCCCCAATTTAGTTGGTAGGTGAAAATGTAAACAATTCCCTTGCTAAATTATCAATCACCTAAGCTTTCCCAGCTAAACTAAATAAATACCTAAGTAATTACTGTGAAGCTTAACTTTTATTATATCTATAATAACTAATATAATCACACACCTTTAAAATAGCTAGACTTAGCTTGCAGTAATACTTTTGTTTCCAATAATATATATGACTGTAATCTCTGACTAGTTATCTAGTACTGCTGGCGTCTGTGGTACATCAGCTATAACCTCTAAGCTCGGACTAGCTAAATAAAAAGATTTCAATCATGCCTACGCAACATGTTTCGCCATGAACGTGGCGTCTTCAGGGGGTAAGGGCATATTTTGAACAGTAGCTTGTATTTGTAGAAAATTCTATGTTGTCGGATAATCAAGTATATCGAGCATTACACACAGATCCGATGGCTATATTTTGTTATCATTTAAGTAACATGCTGGAAGAGGGGGTTCTGCTAGGTGTTTTGAGTTCTAAACAAAATGATCAAATGATTCCTAAGTTTCCTATTATCCCTTTATTCCATGCTTTTGCAAAAGTTTATAAAAATATATTTCCTCCACCTCTAAGGCCCATCATATCGGGTATTGGGTACTTGGGCGACATGCCATATAACTGCTTTGTATACCACTATCCGTCATGATAAGACTCTTGTGGCCCTCTCATATTAACACAAAAAATACACCACATGTAGTGATCAATTAAAACAGTACATCATTAAAGGGGTTGTCTCGTTACAGCATTTGGTAGCCATTTATGATGGTTGCCAAGCAGAGTTTGCGAAATGGAGGGGCATGTTTCTCCTCCCAGCAGGGAGTATCTTATCTCTCTGCAGACACGCCCTAAAAGTGTGCACGAGGATTATTTCTGTGTGAGCCGTGGGACGGGAGAGGTTCTCAGTTGTCATTAGAAGTGAAAAGCTAAGTGTAACTCGATAGTGTATATCTACATTTCTCTCTCTCTATATACTTTGTAACTAGAATGGGCATTTGACATTCAGGACTCTGGGAAAGATGGGTGATTTTTTTTCTGTCTCTCTCACACAGTGATATATCCTGCAGATTATTATAGATCTGACCTCTACAGATCTGCAGAACAAAACTATACGCTTTGTTTGTTTACTTGGGACTGCAGATCTGTGTCGCAAAATTGTTTTATGTGGGACTGCACAGTACAGCTGTTCTTTCTCCTTATGTAATTTGCATGGGACTGCTGTGTTATCTTTCTGATTTATGTGGGACTGCACATAATCTCTCTCTCTCTCTCTCTGCTGCAAGACCTCTGATCGTAGTCAGTGAATGACAACCTGTCCTGCACAGTTCGTCGTCTCAGCTGCTGCAGGAACTCTGATCGTAGTCAGTGAATCACAACCTGTTCTGCACAGTTCATCGCCTCAGCTGCTGCAGGACCTCTGATTGCAGTCTGTGAATGATGACCTGTCCTGCAAAGTTCATCATCTCAGCTGCTGCAGGACCTGTGATTGTAGTCTATCTCTACCTCCCTCTCCCTGATCTGTTCACTGCATCTCCTTATCCTGCGCATTACCTGGGCGGGACAAAGCGCTCAGCCGATAGCCAGTAATGCCTTAGCTGGGTGTTACCCGACCTGGGCTCAAACACCATTCCTAAGCACAAATAAAGCAGCCCGTTCTCTTAAACCATAGCACTTTGCTGATTGTAACCAAGGACGGACATGCTTAGATATTTGGTCCCCTCATTTTAAACTTATGATCTTCATAGTGAGACAGCCCCTTTAATACTAGATATCCTAAAGGAATCAATTTTCACCTACCAACTAAATTGGGGCTACAAACGTTAGTGGCTTTTTGGATATTAACCCTTGATACTAGATTTCCTAAAAGACTCAATTTTAAGTCTGATTTATTGTATACATACATTGAACAACCATATCTTAAAATTTGTCTGCTTGTTTGCTGTTCTGTGCTTATTTACACGTTTTGTATCTTGCCTATGACTATTGATTGGTCTCATTTATGTCTGTGAATTATTTGTTATACGTTCCTGTTGCATAAGTTTTATTATTGCATCTGGTCACTTTAGCGTTAATGCTGAACTGTGTGTGTTGCTTTACTGCACGGTTTTTCTTTTTTTATTTTTTTTTTTTTTTTTACATGTAATGAATAAAAAAAAACTGCACATTTTAATATTAGTATTGAGTGCTGGAATCCCCCTATGATCACCAAGAATTTTCCACCTACAGCCAGGTTTTACTTCCCTGCACCAGACATTTGTGACTTAACAAGACACCGTGGAATATAGGTGAGAGGACTTTTTTCTTATATTTTGGACAGAATGAGGATGGTTGCACTTGGGCCCGTTCTCCTCATTCATTTTTATAGAAGTTCCAAATATAGCCGTTAAGGGTTGTCCAGGATTTGAAAAATATATTTATATTTGTTCACAAGGCTTGGCATGGTATTACAATTCATCCCAATCCAAGTGAGCAGGGCTGAGTTGTAATAACAGACACAACCTACAGATAGGAGTGGTACCATTTCTGAAAAAACAACAGACCTTTTTCTGCAAAAGCTGGAAACCACCCTCCCGATATCTGCCTTATATAAACGGTTGGAAAGTACTTCTTGCAACCCACCGTACATTACAGTGATAGTGCAAGCTCAGAAACGCAACCCATAACAGAGCAGAGGGGGTCAGCAGTAACTGATGCAACTGTTTGTCAGTCTATCTACCTACACTAAGCAATGGCATGGGCTGAAGGACTGTCATGGCAGACCAGGGAATACTTCATCATCTTTGCACACCTATTAAGGTGCCGGTCAGGGTTATCTTGCAATGTAAGAATTGCTGTTCTTTGACAATTTATCTCCCAAAACTGAATAAAGAGTGATCAAAAATCTCTCTCTATATATCATATAATATAACATCACATAATATATATATAATATATAATATATATATATATATATATTATATATATATTATATATATATTATATATATATTTATATATATATATCTTTAACTATGGTGATACATTACCTCTAAATTGCTCCTATCCTCACCGCAGAAACCTATTTACAGCTTCCGGCAACTCTCTCTGGGTTTTATATGTACAGACTTCTTTCACCTGTTACCTGCTTAATTTTCATCTATCTCCTTTATGTATTATGTTGGGTGACATTCTGGGGCCTCGGAACCAATTACTAGTTTTTCAAAGAGCTATAGTGTTAAGTTATAATAGTTTTGACTTACAATAGTCGCTCTCGAGCCATTCTATATTTTTACTTGAGGGACCTCTGTATTTTTTTCCCAAGATTGTGCCCATAAAACTACATTGGCAAAAAAAGGCAACACATGGCTTCCTATAGGCAGGGATGACAAAGTAAAAAAAAAATAAAACTTGCCATGTCCTGAAAGACACATAGGTTGTGTCGTTAAGGGATCCAAATAAAGACTAACCATACCCAGACAGGTAAATGGAAAGACTTTTTCTTAATAACTGTCCTGTTGCATCAGGATGAGACTGGTATCACCAGTTAATATTTGAGATGACTGTTGTAATGGAAATGTCACTTTACCTGATGGGCTCTAAAACAAAGAACAGAAGAGAACACCCTGACTACAGATCAAATCTGATATGTTTATTAGGGCAGCACTTACAAGATTAGTTTTCATTATGACCACTCACAGGTTTTCAGCTAATCTTCATGGCGGGAGATGTACATTTACTTAAAAAAAAAATAAAGAATACAGAATTGGACTTATATTAGCTGATCCCTTAAAAAAGTTTTGCCACTTGGCAAAGTCCCCTTTGGAGGCCGGCTCGTAGTTCACTAAAAGCTGGGCCCGGTAAATGGGGAGAGGGCTGTGCTTGTGCAGCTCTCCCCCATTTATGTCTATGGGAGTTCCAAATATAGTCATAGAAGAGAATGGGGTGAGCTGCGCAAGTACAACCCTCTTGTTCTGAGGCCTGCTTGTAGTTAACTACAACAGGAGACTAAAGGGGTTGCCCTATTGGTTGGTAGGGTACCACAAAACTGGATTGCTATACGCACGTTGGTACTGAAGAAAGATGAGGGACACGTTCCTATACATACTTATATATATTCTGCTGCACTGGTTATGTCATCCTGTCTCCTCTCTAAAATGACAGCAATTGCTGGGAGCAGTAGTTTACACAGATTTAACGCTCCTGCTTTAAGATACGATATTCAAATAGTTGAAACACTTGAGTGGCACTCCAAAGATGGGTTCACTGACAGGGTGCTAGTCAAAATTGGGCAGATCCCCTCGACTATGAAGTAGATAGTTGACAGCACTCCAGAAATGCAATGCATGTAATGAGAGTTTATTCAGTGTATATTCACAGGCTCCAGAAGGCCAATGATATAATAGGGACAAAACAAGACGAGTAACGTTTCGGTCTGAGATCTTTTTCAAACGTGTCACTAGAAGTAGAATGGTGAGAAGAATGATAAGGGGCGCAGCCCAGTAGTCACTGAGCCGTGCAAGATGAGATATGGAACAGTAAACATTATATACCTTTTTTGCCAAGCCGGAAGTGCTCATTCTCGAACAGTTCTTCAGATGCATAAATGAAAATAGATAATTAGTGATCTCATTTACTACTTAGAAGGATCGCCTAAGTAAAGAATAGACATAATATACATTTTATGCATAAAAAATGTAGTAAAGGTCGTACATCTAGTTCTCAAACTCTTGTGTAAGGTAAAGCATCTTATAAGATAAAAATACTTCCTTGCCAAAAAGTGACCATCTCAAAAATAAAAGGATTACTGTTAGACATTTTAGAAAATAGGGATAAAAACCACTACTGCAAATAATAGCATTCCAATTCGTGATCATTCCAACAATTTGGCCTCCTATAGTATGGTTTGGGGGTTATAGAAATGTATACACATTAAAGGGGTGTTCCCACGAAGGAACATCTTCTGTGTGAGAATGAGGAGGGTGGCACTTCAGCCATCCTCTCTATTTATTTCTATGGGAATTACAAATACAGGCAGGCCCCGGGTTACAAACGGGATAGGGACTGTAGGTTTGTTCTTAAAGGGGCTATCTCACTGCAAGTATTGCTTTTTATGTTAAAGATCTTGCAAAGTCACTTTGCAATATATGTCCATTAACAGTGTCCTACCTATTCTGAGATATTCTCTCTTGTATGGGCTTTTCAGCTCTTCAGGTTGCTATAGCTACAGACCTGTTTGATCGATTCTGATAGGCTGCCAGCACTGGTTGCTATAGTTACAGAACTGGCTTCTACTGCAGCCTAGTGGAAGCCAGTAAACACGCCCCTGAATTCAAAGTGAAACCAAGAAAACAGGACTGAGGTAAGATAAATCAATGTAGTGAGACACCCCATTTAAGTTGAACATATATGTAGGTTGGAACAGGTATATTTATTTAATGTAACTCCAGCACAAAAGTTTCTTTTTTTAGTTTTGGGTAGCGCAAGGGGGGGCTTTTACATTTGTTTTGCTGTCTGTGTCCCTATTAAGATGATTTCACCTCATTTACACCTCTTGTGCTGCTGTGGCATGCTGGAACTTGCTGTTCCACAGTTACTATCTGCTGTGGAACATGGAACTACAAGTGCCAGCGTGCCCCATTAGTCTCAACTTGTAACAAGAGGACGGATGTAAGTCGGAACGGTGTAAGTCGGGGACTGCCTGTATAGCAGAGTGAGTGTTCTTGGAACTCACATAGAAGTAAATCGGGAGGATGGCCACAAGCGTTCATTCTCATACACGGATGGCTTTTAGCTAGCTACGAGTGCACCTGTGCAGTAGATGTTCGTTAATGGGAGCACCCCTTTAGAGTCCCTGGTGGCAGCTGTAGCTAGCTATAATTTATTTTAATTTATCATGGATCCATAGCTGTGTACAGCAGGGGTATGCTGTAACATAAAAACAAAGCTTCAAGCCCTATAAAGATGTATTTCGCCATGAATCTGCACAAACTTTTAACCCTAAAAACTAAAGTTCAAAGACAGCAGCAATCTATATGCGACCTACAATGCTGAATGCAAATTAGGAAAACGTAATATATGTCCAGCACGTATAGTATCTGCAGATGTCTCCACGTATTAAAAACTAGCGAACCTATTTATCAAATGATTGCGTACCTGGAGGAACTGGGGTAGAGTCATCCACACCGAGCTGCCCTGTATTTAGGCTAAGTTCACTGAAAAATTCCCTCTATAAAACACAGTATAGGTTAATAGCCAAGTTTCATGAGAATAATTTAGTAATTCTTTAAAGTGAAATAATGTACTTAAAGTAAGCCTGTCGCAACATTTACACCCCTAAACCATCACCACCAATACAAATATTTCTGTATCTATATTCTCTGTTGCTGCAAAAACTAAAAGAGCATGCACCAAATGCAAATTACCAATAAAGAGTCATAGTAACAGTACTGCTCTATTAAACAGCCTAAAAACACCTATTTTGGCTTGATTAATATCCCAAAGGCTGTTGATTTGAGATAACAAGCCAGCCCTGGCAGCACTGCACGTGCCCAGTAAAGCAAGGTGTACTGGCCTGGTTTTTTTGGGAATACTCACCGGATGCTGCCAGTGCTGACTTGTAATGATGTATCCTGGCTTATGGGACATTAATCAAGTCAGAGAAGATGTGCTGAGAGAACAGCCAGCATGACTGATTAGGAAAGCAAAACCACCACTATGACTGTTTTCAGGTAATTTGCAAGTGGTGCATTTATATAGCACTGTTTTATCCCATAGCACTGTACAGAGATTGTCATTATTCCCATTGGTCCCTGTCCCCACAATAAAAGTCTAATCTTTTTTATTTTATTTTTTTTGGGCGTGTGGGGGAAATCAGAGCACCCAGAGGTAACCAATGCAAACACTGGGAGAACATACAAAACTCCAGGCAAAGCTTGTCCTTGATGGAACTTGAATCCAGGGCCTCAGCACTGAAAGGCAAGAGTGCTAACCACTGAGACACCGTGCTGCAACTAAAATTTATATAAGGGCATTTATAGAAACGTATTATCCAAAAAATATAATGGTACACATAGTAAATACACAATATTTTAATAAAACGGAATTAGATGTAATGTGTTACAGCATGTTTTTAGGCGTTATTCAATACAATTAAGGTATTAATTGTGGCATCGTGAAAAACGTTGTCCTGACGGACAGCGCAAATGGCTCACAGACATAAATAGAATTAACAAAGCACTATATCGATAATATTTGCTTTATTTGACAGTGGTACACTATGCAGGATAGAAAAGTGCGTTCTACCACACTTCTGTGTCCTGCACGAAAAGCATAAACTGCTGATAAATACAGCAAACATACTCCAAACAGGATTACTTTTGTTCGGTCAAGGTCTACCGGTCAACCGCGGCTACATCCCAGTACCTGTCAGGGTACTTTTTTTCCTACCTGCAAAATTGCTAATCACACCATGAGAACCCAGTGTAAGAACGATAAAGGTCTTCTTAGCTCTGCAGCACTGATACTGGATGTATATTTTTTTTCCTCCTACCCTTCTTCCCCTATTCCCAAGCAATAAATATCTCAAATTTTGGTGCACGACATGCAAATGAGAAGCTAATCTGACAAGTGGGAGGTAACCTTTGAGGTATACAATAGTGTGTGAACCATAGCTCTCGGATGCTATCCATTAGCGTGGGCCGTGGCAGGGCAGCTCTTTCAATGTGATCTGAGGAGAATTTCATCATCTCACAAGATCACGCTGAGTTCACAGTGTGCTTGTATGGACTGCACCCGGGAGGCAAAACATGTTTTGGTCTCCCTTGTTAAAAGAGAACTAGGAGTTACCGAGAAAACGCATTCTTACAAGATCACACTCGTTCCTTCCAGACAGTAACCATGTGTTTTTCCCTTGTGGGTAGGGTTTAATTAAAAAAACTAAAAAAGAATTTGGCAAAAAAACCAAATGAGATTGTGTAACTCTTATGAGGTAATGATGCAAGAATTGCTTTGACTGTGTCAATATTAATTTGACAATGTCATCGAGCTAAAAGTCACATCCCATTGTACAGTTCAAAAGTTACCTGTCACCTGACAGACTAGCTCCTCATCTGCACATAAGAAGCCAAAATCAGTGGCTTTGCCTGCATAGAAACCAGGGAGGAGCGGAGTTGTTAAAGGGGATGTATCACTTCTTTAGTTCGGCTGATTCATACTGCTCTCAGCTTCTCAACTCTAGAAATGCAGGGGTGTTTCTTCCCCTCCCACGGGTGACATATCTCCTCTTTATTTCATGCGGCTCCTTAGACCCCCCCAATCTTAAACCACAGTCCCGGTGTCTCTCCAAACAGTTCCTTTTTTTGTAAGATTTTTTAAACACCCCATTTGGGTGCATTCAATCTAGACTGAGCACTGATCTCTTCTCCTTCACCTTGCGATTTTTACACTTTCATGAACGGGACAGATCCCTTCTATGCAGGAAGGCAGGGGTCGTCACACAATTGTGCTGTTTTTCCCATTGCAGAAGCCCTGCAATTTTTTCTTCTGGCGTGCAGAGTGAAAAGTGCCGGTCCCTTACTTTGAGTGAAAAAGGGAGGGAAAGCAAGCTCCGTGTACACAGGACCCAAAAAAAGAAATGGCCTTTAGCTAGTGAAAAGCAAGTAGGGGGGATCCAACACACTGGATATCAGCGTAAACAAAAGATAAGGAAAACGTGAATCAAGACGCTTTTCTAATGGCATCTAATTGCAAAGTTACTTGTTTTTTACTGCCCCCTTTTTCTAAGACCTTTTAATGAAAAGAAAAAACCCCCTTTTTTTTTTTAAAAGAAAAAAACATTTGGCTCAGATACAGGACGACTCCAAAAGACGTCTAAATAGGTCACAAGCCCACTTTAAGTATGTTTGTTTATTCAGTAGTTAAAAAAAAAGAAAAAAAAAGGCCAAAAAACACCACACTGCCTCAGCCATAACGAACTACATTAGATAGATATAGTCCTAAGGGGGAAATTTTCCATGATCGAAAAATTTTTTAAGGACGCTTACCTAGTGGGTTTAGTTCTCTCTAGAGGTCTAAACTATGAAGCACAAATGTTATACCATCCAGATATAAGGACTTATTGGTAAAGTCATACTGAGCAAGAAGTAGAAAGCTTTGTTAAGCTTGACAAGACTGATACAGATATGTCTGATATAGGTAAGAAGCATTAGGGGTAAAAGGTCAGAGTACTATGTATCTTTCTAAGGGTATGTTCTACGGCAAAAATGCGGGGGGTTTACAGTAGGGCCCCGCAAACCCCGGGTGGGTTTTTGGGGGTGTTTACTCAGGCCCACGTAAATCCCCGCAAGAAAAATTAAAATTAATCACTTACGATCGATTGTACCCCCCGGGGAGAGGAAAGGCGTAACCCCTTTAAATTCTCTATTAGAACTGGGGGAATTCCCGTAAATTTTGGCGTGCACCCTTTCACCCCTTTAAAGAGGGGCAAAAAAACCCCCCGCGAAATTGTGCGGAAAATTTTAAACCGTGTAAATTTTTAAGGGCCTTTAAAACCCAAACACCCTCATTTTGGGCCATTTTTCCCCAAAAGGAACCCAGTTTACGGAAGCTTTTTCAGGCGGTTTACAGTTTTGAAAAATCGTTGAAAAAAAAAACCCCGGCCGAAAATTTTTAAACCACGGGAAAACAATGGAAAAAACTGTGCAACGGTCCCCCGGCAGGGGTTTTTCCCCGCCCGGTGGTTTGAAAAACCCGCGGGGGCCCCGGAAAAAACATTGAAACATGTTTTTTTTTCCCTTTTTACACTTTTGGCGGAATATAAAGGGGGAAGAGGGAGGGTTTTTTTGGGTTCTACGGGGGGAAAAAAAAACCCTTTCCACTTGGGGCCCTTTGTGCCGGCAAAAAAAAACCGCAAAAATTTCCGGTCGGATAAACCGACCGGATTTGTCCTTTTGCCGTGGGGCCCGCCCCCTATTATTGTTTTCAATGGAAATTTTTGGGGGCCCTTTTTTAGGGCGGTAGGCATTTTAAAAAGAAAAAATTGGGGGATTTTGGGAAATTTTAAAGGGGTTTTTGGGTTTTCCCTGTTGGAAGTTTCCAATTTTGTACTTTAATTTTTGTTGCAGAGGACAAAACATTGGGGAAAATTGTTGAAACCTTTCTTTTTCCCTTAGTCATTCTCTTTTTTTACCATCGCATGTGTTCTCCCCAGGGGTGTTAAAAATATTTTTGGTACAGAAACGAATATGTGCTTCATAAAAAAAGAGGTTTGCGATTGTTTTTTTTGCCCTTTAAAGGTCACTCCCAAAGGATTTAGATTTGGGTTTTATTTTTTAAAGGAAAACCCCGGCTTCATTTTTCAAAAGGGGCACATCATTTAAACAAAAACCAATGTGAAAGGGCTGTCGTAGGCAGGGCTTTAAAATTGCCAACCTGTCTTTTTCCCCACATGTGATTACTACCCCAAACTCTTTTAAAAAAAATTCCTTTCTGCAGGGGAAACTTTTAAACTTTTTAACCCAAAGCAAAAATGATTCATTTTTTAATTTAGGGGATTTCCTGAAATTAATTGAAAAGGAAATTTCTTGCAAAAAACTCTCGCTGCGAAATGACAAACTATTGGAAAAAAACTTTTTTATCGTTTTTGGGGATGTTGGAGATTTTCTTGTTATACATTTGCAGCTTATTTTAAATTTGGGCAAAAAAAATCAAAAATTTGGGTTAAAAAAAAAAAAACCCGTATAATAGGCACCCATAGAATATGAGTTGGTAATCCAAACCCTATTCCCAAACCGTTTGACATACCTTTAAATTTTTTAAAGGGGAACTTAAAATTTAAACCAAAGTTGAGTCCTTTTAAACTTGGTGTTCCCCATATCAAAATTGGTTTGCGAAGGTTAATTAGTCCCTGAGGTAAAAAAAACAATTTGTAGCCATTCCATTTTGAAATTTGGGGTTTTTAAAAAAAAGGGAAAAAAAAATTTAGAAATAAAAATAAACTAGGACAACTTTTACAATAAAAGGAGGTGCGGTTGCAATTTTTAATAGATGAAAATTTATTTTTTAATAATAAAAAATTTTTAATTTTTTTTTATTCTTATTATTTATTTCATTTTTCCCTTCCCTTTTTTTATTTGAAACTTTTTTTTTTTTTTTACTTCTTTTTTAAAACCCTAGTCAGTTTTGGGGGAAAAAAGAGTTGAAAACCCCCTCAGCCCTTTGAACCCCAAAAAAACGTCGCTCCAGTAGGGGAAAACTGATTGGGCTCCCTTTCATAAGCAGTGGGGAAAGTATTTAAAAGAGGTTTTAAATTTTAAATTTTTGAAAAATGGCCTTGCTGGTGTTATCTTCTAAAAGGTTTTTTGTTCCCCAAAGCTGTTTAAACCGAGTCACAAAAAAAACTTTCACTCACTTCCCCTTTGTCGGTGGGGGGGTTTTTTTATAGCATTTGTTGGGCATACCAGCCCCCCAAATAATGGTTTTGAGAAAATTTCAAAGCGTAAGTGCACAAAATTTAATCTTCGTAAACAAAGCTAAAAAGCTTCAAGGGTAAAAAACAATTGTTTATCTGTAAAAAAAAAAAAAAACAGTTTAATTTTTGTTAATATAATTTGTTGTTTTAAAAGGGGCATGGGGTTTCACTCCCTGTCTCTGTCTAAGGGGAAAAGGAAAGTATGGTTGAAACCCCTTTAAAGTAATGGGTAGGGATTACTTTGGCATTTTTTAAAGGGGCACTTTTCCAAATTTCAATCATTAGAAGTAAAAAGGAGGTTTTACCATAAAAAACTTTGATGGGTTTCAGGCCAGGGGGTTTGGGGACCGAAGCTGTCTGGGGAAAACCCTTCCTGAAAAATTTCGGAACAGGTGAAAAAGGTCTGCACTTGAAAAAATTTTTCCCCATTTGTTTTAAGGATTTAAAACGAGAAAGACCCCGAACACCCCCGTCAGATGCATTCGGAATTTTCTCATAAAAACGAATAAAAAGTCATGTTCAGCCAGCCAGCTAAACCCACTCTGCTCTGAAATTTTTCTGGGGGGGGGTTCTTGGGGCAGCAGGGGGCCCAGAGGTGGGATTTTTGCGAGTTCCCCCAAAAAGCCTGTGGGGGGAAAAAACCCCTTTAAAAAAATTTAATTTCAATGGCCATCCGGGCACTTTGTAAAGAGCAGTATAGAATATTCAGTACCACACTGTACCATAGAAAAATGCTACTAGACCGTTAATTACTGCATGCACATCACAAATCCGTTTTAGAAAAAAAAGGGGTTGACATGCCTGCATTAATTTCCCAAATTTTTCATAAAGCATTTATCGGGCTTTCAATCGCCTGTTTTAAAAACCCGCTCTACACGGGTCAAAAATTCAAGGTTTGCATTTTGGGCCGTGGGGTAAAATTTTTGGATAGGTTTACCATTTTCAAAAAAATTTTAAAAGAGGATTTGTAAGGCTCTAATGTAAAGTGATCAAAAAATTTAAAAAAGTTTCAGAAAAAAATTGCGATTTATAAATTTAAAATTAAGGAATTTTATTTAAAACTTTATACATATCTGTTGCTAAAGCATGATTAGTAAATATATGTACACATTGCTTTTTCAACTTATTTTAAAGGAAGCATCAGACGAACACCCCAAACGGTTTCCACCCCAATTTTTTTCCCAACATAAAACATACTTCAAAAAAAAACCCTTAGGTGCTTAAACGGGTCTAAAGAAGAGTAAGTTAAAAAAAAAAAAAAAAAGAATGAAAAAAAATTAAACCCGTCCCCAGCATAATAGCCAAATATAGTCACATAAAAAAAGAAGAATATTTTAACACCACTTTTTAGATTATATATAAAATCAGACATTTTAAAGCCCCAAGGGTTTAAAAGGGGGTTCCCCCAATTCTCCAAATCTCAAATTGCTTTCCCGAGTCTTTATAAATCTCCATGTGATGTTTTCTATATATTTTTTCCTTTTCCTCTGCAGTATGTAGCCTCCCTTTTTTGAAAACCAAGAAAAACGGGCATTTTCCTGTTTGAAAGCGTTTCCCTTCCCAATGTAAAATTTTTGGGGCCATTGCTGTTGTTTTGACTTTTTTCCCCTTTCCCCAATCTAAAAGTCTTAAAACATGTCTTATTCCCTCACACCCCCCTCACATTAAATGCCTTGTGAGGAAGAAACAAAATGGTGTGGCTTCAAAGACTGCCCTGAAAAAAGGCAAACCCCAAACTATTGGTTTCCTAAAAACATAAAAAATTGATTAAAAAATTTGAATAAAGCGGGAAAGAAAATTTTTTTTAAAAACCCATATTTCCCAAAAGGGGTCAAAACCCTGAGTGAGATATTTTTTAGAATTTTTTTTTTTTTCTTTCTAATAGACAACCTCTTTATCATAGGAACTGTTGCTGACCACAACAGACAAGGGGAATCTGCTTTTAATCCCTCCACTATTGCTGATTTAAAAACCCCTTGGGGGATTTTTACACGATGTTTTTTATCGTATAACATAAGTTTTTTCGTTACAGGGTAGGGAAATCTGTCTGCGAAACATAAAAACCCCCAAAAACCGGGTTTTTTTAAATAAAAGTAGTGTGTTTTAAACATTTAGTCTGAAAGACACAACAGGAGTCCTATTTTAAACTATAAGGTGTGATCCTGCTCCATCCAACACGCATCCAAACGCACAGTTTCGTGTTGGATCCGATTGCTGCAACGTTTTTGTTTTTCAGTTTCCCGGACCCAACACAGACCCAAAAAAAGGCCACGGAAAAACATACAGGGGCCTTTTACTTTTAACCTACAGAAATCAGTTAACCCATTTGGACACTTTTTTTTATTTCATTGGGGGTTTTTTTGTTTTTTTTTTTCCCAATAAAAATTTTCATTGAAAAAATTTGGGACATATAAAAAAATTTAAAATAGTATAAAAAAATTTTTTAAACCCCAAAATTGGGTTTATATTTAAGATTCCTCAAAATAGCTCCCGTTTGCATTGATTCCAATTTTGTACACTTTCCACTTTTTGGTTACAAAAACTCAACTAATTTAAAAAAAAAAAAAAAAAAAAATCCATGATTACTCTAAGACATGAAGGTCAGTAGATTTGGAAAATTTCAAGGACTCTGCAGTTATCCTCAAGTGTAATATAAAATTAAATCCAATGATGGGTAAAAATGGCTTTCATGTGGTCCACCCGAGGAAAGACCAAGAGTTCCCTTGCTGCAGGGGGAAAAAGTTTTTGGGAAAAGGTCGCCAGCATTCAATAAATGAAAATTTAAAAAGGGGAAAATCTTTTTGCCGGAATTTTTTTTTTGGGGATTTGAAGAAGTTTGTGATTCTTTATTCTTTTCTTTTTTAAAGTTTTTTTATTTTTGGATTGTAGGGTAATTCTGTCTTCTGTATATTATTATGGGGGCCGCCATCTTGCCTAAGCTACTTTTAACAGAATTTAGAGAGATCTTTAACAGCAACTTCATGGGAAAAGGCGCCAATAAACAGGAGAAGACTCATTAAATTTTCTATAGGAGGTTTTTTAGAAAACGTTGTGTTGTTTTGGGTAGGGCTTCTTTTTGCAGGGGGGGAAGGGGGCGAGCTGTGAAAATTTCTTCTTTGGGGGAAACAGTGGAAAATGGGGAAAATCTTTTACAATGGGTTTTCACCTTTCAGTGTAACCCTATTGCCCTGAAGGGAAAGACTACTGAAAAGTTTTTTAAACACCCAAACCAAAAAAAGGGTCAGACAATTATTGGCCTAGGGGTTTCAAAGTAAAAAATGCAGGATTTCGGATTGTTTTTAAAAAAAATTTTTAGTAATAGGGGAAATTTTTAAAAAAATGAAAAAATTTTCCCAAAGGGTTTTTAACTTTAAAAAGCATTTTTTAAAAAAAATAGGTCTTTTTCCCTGGGACTTTATTCATTTTAAACCCCCTCAGGAAAGAGCCCAAATTTAAAAGGGTAAAAATTTCCAGACATATCTCTTTGTTTTGTAAGGTAAAAAAAACCAAGTCGCCCCATTATTTCACCCTGTTTGTGCAAAGGTGTTTGATCAGAGGAAGGCAAAAAAACCCCATAAAGGGTAGAAGCCAATTGTCCATTTTGGGGAAAAAATTTTTCCCCGGACCCCAAATTTCTGGCAATCAAAAAAAACCCCTGGATCAAGGGCCCCCTTCTCCTGAACCCTAAAAGCAAAAACTTGTTATATTTATTCGCCCCAAAAAAATGAACCAAACCCTTTTGAAAAATCGGGTTTTTGAATTCACCGGGACAAGCCCCTCTGGCAGGGGGAATTCCTTTTTAATTTTCTCACTGTTTCCTTTCCGTAAAAATCCCTTCCTTTGTTTATGTAAAAAAAACCTTTCTTTCTAAAAGACGAAAAGGGATCCCCCCCTTGTTCTAGTTTCGCCCTGTGTAAAAATTTAAATTTTGGGGGATGAAAATCTTATATTGGGCCCTTTTGTTGTTTTTTAAACCCATTTTTTTTTATGCCCCCCAAAAGCCTTTTTTTCTCTAAATAAAAAAACCTAATCTTCCCAACCCTTTCTGTGTACTGAAAGTCCCCCCAGTCCTTTTATTATTTTTGTTCCCGGCCTTTGTACCTGTTAAGCTTAAAATGTTTTTTCCTGTGCACTGGTCCCCAAAAACTTACAAAATTTTCTTGTGTGGTTTAACCAGGGGATTTGGGTATAAGGGGAGAATAATGTTTTTCTTCAATGTGCTTTCTATGCCCCTTTTAATGCCCCCATGTTTCCTATTTGCTTTGGCTGTGTCCCTGACACGGGCCTGCTAAAATTTAAAGTTTACTGTCCACCAGGTTTCCCCAAGTCCTTTTTCCATGTAAATTTTTACCCGTGTTTTTCCATTTAAAATGTAACCCATGTAAGGTTTTTCTCTTTCCCCCATGTGCAAAACCTTGCATTTATCAGTGTTAAACCCATCTGCCTTTTCCCCCTTGCCCGGGGCCCCCAATTACCAGTTTCCCTTTGTAATAAATTTTTCCTCTATTGTGTTGATTCCCTTTTACAGAGCTTAGTATCATCTGAAAAGATCGATATTCTACTGTGTTTCCCCCGTGTAAGATCATTAATGAAAATGTTAAGGGATGGGCCCATTCTGCCCCTTTTGTGGAAACCCCACTAGAAAACAGGGGACCGGGTCTGAGTATGTCCCGGGAAAATTTCAACCTTTGTTTTTATCGTGAGCCATTTTTCTTACCCATTGAAAAACTTTTTCCCCCGAGCCCAAACCCCATTCTCATTTTATTTCCCAAACTTTTTTATTGGCACCCGTATAAAATTGCTTTAAAAAAAAATTCTGATTATGACATCCAGTCCCTCTCCCCGATCCAGTTGGGAAATGATTTTCCTATAAAAGCTGGGGAGATTAGAAATGACAGGCCGGGACCCTTTCCCAGGGAACTCATGTTTGGAAAACGGCGTTTACATTTTTTTTCACGAGAAAATTCCGGGGGTAGCATCTCTGAGAAAACCCTTAAAAACTTTTTCCCTACAACAGGGGTTAAAGTTAGGGCCCTATAGTTTCTGGATCACTTTTTGCCCCTTTTTAAATTTTTGGCACCACATTTGCTATGGGGAAAATCCTTTGGGCATACCCCGTTATTAGCGCCCATGAATTTTAAGAATAGGGGCCTATCTAGACATCATTTTCTTTTAAATTTTTGTTTTTAGGGGGCCGAAAAAAAAAAAAAAAGTAGGAGAAGGGCAAAACTTTATGAAAAAAATGAATGTATATTAAGGCCCCCCTAACTTTTACATGAAACTATCAAAAATTCAAATGCTTTCACCAATACTTGTAAATGAAAGCAAAAAAAGGAAAAAAAACCCGAAAGGGAAAAATTAGTTGTCTAGGGGGGTGAACAGCAACAGCACCCCAGATCAGCCATAAAAGGGCAACAACATAGAGTGACACGTGGGAAAAAAAGGGGGGGCCAAAAAGGAAAAAAATCCACAGGAGGACAATGCCCCAAAAAACAGGGGTATGTTTGCTCTGGTTTAAATTTGAGGGGAATAATATTTTTTTGAGGACATCCAAGGGTTTTCCAAGTTTATGCTTTTTAAACACATATAAGGTGGGTCACTTTAGTGAAACCACAGGGACAATTATAATTTTAAAACCCCCCTCTTAATTTCTACCACAGTTGGAATTTTTTTGGGTCTTTCCAAAAGGGCGCAATGGGAGTGCGAGTGGCCAAAAAAAACCATGAAAAACAACTGTAAAAAAAGGAATTTTGGGGGGGGTATGTCAGAAATCCCCCAAAGTTTTGAAACTGCAAAGCTTTAGGGGGGTTTAATGTAAAAATGAAGCTCCGTAATCTCGATAAGAGGGGCAGAATTTCAACCCCCGGTTTTTTTTTTTTAGGGCAGCCCCACCAAAAAAATGCAGCCCTTGTACCTGTTGGGCCACAGCCTTTTTCCCGCAGGTATTGGGGGGAGCTATTACAAATGTGGGCGGGAAATGGATTTTTTGTTCCCGTTCCCTTTTGGTTAGTGCATTTAGACAGTTTGGAGGGCCTAACAAACAGCTTGTTCCCCAAAATGTTAAGGGAAATTTTTACTAGAAAAGTTTTTTTTTTCCCCACTTGATCATAGTTGGGGTTTTACCCCCGGGTTTTTTGGGGGGGAGGTGATTAAGTTATAAAAATTTAAAAGGGAAAACCCCTTTTAAAGTATCCTCCTTTTTTTTGAATAAAATGGGAAAAATTGGTGGGGACTGCAGAGAAATTCTGGGGGATTGGGATCCCCCGGGACTATATGTCGTTTTTTTTTGATTTTTAAAGAAAAAGGTGAGGGAAGGGCCATTGACCATAGTTGTATGCGAAAGAGGGCAGTGTATTGTTTTTAAATAGGGGGGGTCTTTTGGAAACCCCGTTTTTTAATTTTTGCCCCTTTTGGAAAAAGAAAAATTCGGGGGGGTTCCAACAAACTGGGGGAGAGACAAATTTGGGAAAGTCCTTGCTTTCCCGGGTAAGGGGAAACCAAAACCAGGTTATAAATAAGGACCAAATTTAAAAAGAAGATAAGAGGTAAAAAGGGTGGGGAAAGGGAAAGGGGGGGGGTCCAAAATAAGGAGGGGTTTTTAAAATGAAAATTTTTGGGGCGCGGGTAAAAGGAAAAAGGGGTTTGAGGGAAAACCCGGAGGCCCGAATTTGATTTATGGCCCTAGGTATATTTTGCCTGCTCTAGGAGGAATAAAAATTTTTGTTTGCTAAATTGGAAAAGCTAAAACCCCCGTATTTTGTGGGGTTCCCAAAAAAATAATTTTTTTTTTACCTAACACTTAACTCTCTTGGGCACGTGGGTGTATGCCCTCTGGGACCTGGGGATTTGTTACTTTAATTTCCTAGACGGGGGCTGCCTTCTTCCTGGGTTTGACAAGAAAACATTTAAAAGCTCCCAAAGGGGACTGCAGGGAAATTTGGTCTTTTTTGGTTAAACTTTTCAAAGGGAAACCAATCTGAGGACAATTTTTCCCCGGAGAAATTTTGTACTCTAGCTTAAAAAATTTTAACATTGAGGGTTTTTGGTTTCAAACGCCAAAGTCTTTTTTGAGATGAGAAAAACATGGACGAACAGTTTCCACATGTGTGGAAGGGGGTGCTTTACTGCTGTTGGTGATGTAGTGAAAATTCAAGACACACTTGTCCTGCATGGCTACCCCCCAGTGTTTACACCCCAAAATGCCACCCAAACTGGTTTTCAAATTGGGGCTAAAATTTTAAAGGGGTTTTTTGCTGAATGGAAATTTTGGTGGGGGGTTTCTGGTGGTTTGGGTCTTGGCCTCCCCAATACCAAAAAAAAAACCCAGTTAAAATGGGGTTTTTGGGTGAGTTAGAAACCCCCCAGAAGTAAAAAACAGTCAAAAGTGCCCCAGTTTCCTCTGGGTGCTCCTTCAAGACTTTTGGAAACCATTCCAGGTCACTACCTACTGAAGAGTGCCAAGAGTGTACAAAGCTGTTATCAAAGCAAATGTGAGCTACTTTGAAGGATTTAAAATCTAAAACATATAATAGTTTGTTCCACTTAATTCCATGTATTCCAGACTGAACTCCGTGTATTTGGCCTTGCTTTAATTATACATTATTATTAGTATTATAATGTGTTAGGGCTTGTTCACACGGCGTTTTTGTGATCCGTTTTACGGATCCGTTTTACGGATCCGCAAAACGAATCTAACAATTGTCAGTGTGATTAACATTAAGTTGAATGGCAAAAGCGCATCGCTGTTCCCACGGGAGATCAGCGATGCGCTTTGAGAGCTCTTCTGCACTGCGCTTTTCGCATCCGCTTTAAGAATTGACATGTCAATTCTTATTGCGTTTTACGCAACTGAACGCCATAGGAGATAATGGAGTCGCTTTTGGCACTTGTCCAAAAGCGCTCCACACTCCTGGTACGTATCAGCTGCGCTTTGCATCCTGAAAGCGGATACGAAAAGCGCACTGGGAGGCTGGACGGGGATCGCTGGAGAAGTGTGCGGCGGCAGCGGGAGCGCAGGTGAGCGGCGGCGGGAGCGGCGGCGGGAGCGGAGGTGAGCGGCGGCTGCGGGAGCGGAGGTGAGCAGAGCGGCGGCAGCGGGAGCGCAGGTGAGCAGAGCGGCGGCAGCGGGAGCGCAGGTGAGCAGAGCGGCGGCAGCGGGAACGCAGGTGAGCTGAGCGGCGGCAGCGGGAGCGCAGATGAGCAGAGCGGCGGCGGCGCGCAGCGCAGAGGAGCAGAGCGGCGGCGGCGGCCGCGCAGAGGAGCAAGGAGCGGCGGCGGCGGTAGCGGGAGCGCAGATGAGTAGAGCGGCGGCGGCAGCGGGGAGCGCAGGTGAGCAGGAGCGGCGGCGGCAGCGGGAGCGCAGGTGAGCAGAGCGGCGGCCCGCGGGGAGCGCAGGTGAGCAGAGCGGCGGCGGCCGGGACGCAGGTGAGCAGAGCGGCAGCGGCAGAAGGAGCGCAGGTGAGCAGAGCGGCGGCGGCGGCAGCGGGAGCGCAGGTGAGCAGAGCGGCAGCGGCAGAAGGAGCGCAGGTGAGCAGAGCGGCGGCGGCGGCAGCGGGAGCGCAGGTGAGCAGAGCGGCGGCGGCGCTGGCAGGGCGGGAGCGCAGGTGAGAGAGCGGCGCGGCAGTGGGAGCGCAGGTGAGCTGAGCGGCGGCGGCAGCGGGAGCGCAGGTGAGCAGAGCAGCGGGAGCACCGGTGAGCGGCGGCGGCGGGGCAGACATATATGATGGCTGGAGGGCAGACAGGCAGTGAATGGAACTTGGGGGCAGACAGGCAGTGAATGGAACTTGGGGGCAGACAGGCAGTGAATGGAACTTGGGGGTAGACAGGCAGTGAATGGAACGAGGGGGCAGACAGGCAGTGAATGGAACGAGGGGGCAGACAGGCAGTGAATGGAACGAGGGGGCAGACAGGCAGTGACTGGAACGGGGGGCAGACAGGCAGAGAGAGACCCCCCTCTGCCGAAAACGCATCCGAAAAGCGGATGCGTAAAACGCAGGTGAAAAAGCATTCAAGACGGATCCAAATAAAGTATCCAATGCTGCGTTTTGCGGATCCGCTTTCCGGATGCGCTTTTTAAGTGCCGAAAACGGATCCGTAAAAAGGATCCAAAACGCCGTGTGAACAAGCCCTTATAGATTCAATCTCAAACAGTGTAAAAATAGGCAACCTTTATTTTAATTATTTCAAACTGTACCCGGTTCATCAGTTCCCATTT
This sequence comes from Phyllomedusa bahiana, assembly GCA_025379985.1. NCBI lineage: Eukaryota > Metazoa > Chordata > Amphibia > Anura > Hylidae > Phyllomedusa > Phyllomedusa bahiana. The sequence continues at coordinate 52,680 of JAODAL010004719.1, forward strand.
CATTCCACTTGCTGAGCAATTCTTTCTGTTCATCAGCTGGCCTCTGTAAAGTAAATTATATTAAAGTCCAGCTAAACAAAATATTAGAGGTCATTTATGTTACACACAGTAAAGGCAACATGTTGGCTATAATACCAGTTACTCTGGCTTAGCTAAAATAAGTACTGTGCAATGTATGCACATGAAATGCAAAAAAAAAAAAAAAAAAAAAAAAAAAAAAGGTATTGGATATTGTACCTAAAATGTATTTAGAGTGAAAATGTGATCAAGGTTCTTGAAACCAAATAGTCCCATCAGTGCATCTCACACAGTACACACTACAGTCAGCACAATACTTATTAAAAAATATCAACTCCGTCTGCACATTATAAAATTATATTGTAATACATTAATCAGGTCTGCATAGAACAAGTATTTGACTAAAATATAACTTTTAATAAAAATACTCAATAAAAAAAAAAGTGACAAAATGTCCCAAATTCAAATGTTAGTGATGCACTTCCACAATCACCTATGTACAGATATAAACAATAAGTGGGCGTATCACCCTAATCACAGTCCGCCAGTCATGATCCACTGGATGAAGATACAGTCCACGATGTAGGCTGACCAAATTCATAGGGGTCTGAGTAATGCCATTAGTACTAAATTCACCCTATTACTTTACGGGGCGATTACCCCACTTTTTAGGCAGGGTGAGTCATAGGATGAATTATTGTACCAACAGACATCACCCAGACCCCTATGAATTTGGTCAGCCTACATCGTGGACCGTATCATCCGGTGGATCGTGACTGGGGTTACGGCGAGTTGGGCGATATGTCCACTAATTGTTTATACCTGTACATAGAAGATTGTGGAAATGCATCACTAGCATTTGAAATAGGGACATTTTGTCACTTTTTTATCGCATATATTTATTAAAAGTTATATTTTAGTCAAATATTTGTTCTATGCAGTGATTAGTTGTGGAGCATTTGACAAAATGTATGTATGGTTTGCAGTTTCTTACATTATATATGCACAGTTGAGTCACATTAATACGACCACTTCCTACTTTCAATATCAGCAGCACATAGCTTATAAAGGAAGTCATGTGCTGTGAGGTGGCTTGGTGGGTATATTAGGTGTGTGATTAGGTTGTCTGCACACATATCCCTCGTTGTTGTCATTGGGTAAAATAGCAATTTATCAGAGTTGCAAAAAGGGAGGATTACTGACTTTTGGGCCAAGAGAGGCGGTATTCCTGAAACTGTGCCGTTTGTGAACTGTCAAAATACAAAACCTGGTTAGCACATCCATTTTGAAGAATAAATGTATAGGTGCACACTGTTGTGGCAGTCAAAAGCTATGCAAACACAATACAATATCATTGGCACTCTATAAACACTAAAAATAACAGTCAAAGAGGACATAAGAATTTTTGGAACAGCATTTCTGCTAATATGGGATATATGAAAAATTTTAGGTTCTAAGTGTACATTTTTGATCAAAACGGTAAATGCCCACCTACCACGGCAAGGTGAGCACAATTCTTATATCTTCTTTGATTGTTTTTTAGTGTTTATAGAGTGCTACTGATATTGTATTGTGTTTGCGGTTTGTGAACTGTTCATGTGCTGCTGAGAGGACAAATGGCACCATTGCGATTAAATGACCTGAAAATTGCAGAGTGCCATGTGCCATTGATTTGAGAAGCGAACGTCAGTTACAAGGGTGAACAAGGGCAAGCTGATATGCTGCAGTGAAACAGCTCACCGCCAAAATAAACCAAATGTGTGTTTAAAACAGTTCAGTGTACCATAGTGTGTATGAGGCTTCAAAGCAGAAGGATGACCAATGCACCTCTGTTAAAGTTGCATTGGCAGAAAAGGTTTACATTTTCATGACTGTATTGGAACTGGAGCCCCACTGAGTTGCCTTTTTTCTGCTTTATCAAATGGATGGATATTTGCATGGCAAGAAACATCAGAGAACAAACACCCTGCAACTACTGCTGGAAGAACACAAGCTGGTGGGTCACTTATTCATATCAAAGGCACTCTCAACTGATTTGGGTGTGAATCCATCCTTGCAGATCACGTACTCCCAACCATGCCGATTGTGTTCCCAGAGCCAGATGGGGTCTCCCATCAAGACAATGCAACATGTCACACTGCTAGAAATGTCCAACACTGGTTGGAAGAGCACAACCAATACTTTCAAATACTACCCTGGCCTCCTAGTTCCCCAGCCTTTAACCCAACTGAGCATCTGTGGTACCACGTCGTTTATGGTGTTCGCTCTATAGACCCTTCTCCATGCACCCTCCAGCAGCTGTGGGATGCAGTCAGCATGGCTCCAGATACCTGTGACAACCTACTAGGACCTTACTGAGTCATTCCCAGCCCACCTAGCTGCTGTCCGTGCTACACACGGTTGTTACTTTGGATATTAACTATGACTTGACTGTATATAAAAGAACATATAAAATATTGTGTTCGACAACACTGAAGTGGAGGCTACAAGGTGAGTATGTTACACTCTCATAATTCATTCCATAATATAAAATATATAATGGAGGAAGAAAAATGCAAAAGTTTATATGTATAGTTTTTGCATTTTTCTACTTTCATTATAAATGTAAAATTTATTATGAACTGTGAGTAATGTAACAGCCTCTACTGTAGTGCTGTGCAATAATCCATTTAACAAAACCACAAAAAAATGGGACATAAATTACCAAAAAACTACAAAGGCACACTTACAGCTCAATGGCTGGTGGATACACTGAATACCAGCAGCAGGCGTCTCTGGCCCTTGTGCTGCATGGGAAAAGATAACAGGTGCCGTTAATTAATGAGCAAATGCTATAGATACTAGTTCACACCAGCATGCAAAAAGCTACAGTATAACACATGGGGAGACTGCAAAAAATCCAACAATACCAATGAAAATTACATATAGATAAAGCGCAAGAGACAAGGGCCAGAGACGCCTGCTGCTGGTATTCAGTGTATCCACCAGCCATTGAGCTGTAAGTGTGGCTTTGTAGTTTTTTGGTAATTTTTGTCCCTTTTTTTGTGGTTTTGTTTTTTGATAGTGTAGGGACTCGCAAGAAATGAGGAGCCTTGCCGTTGGCTTGCGAGCTTGCATACTGTAGCTACTGAATCAACTAATACCTCATATTTTAATATTTTTCCAGTATGTTATCTTTTTGCCCTAAAATACTGGGGAGCCTAGAGTACAAGTATTTTGTGCAGTGCACCCTCTAAGTGCTGGGCAGCTTGCCCATTTTTTTTTGTGGGTAATATAAGCTGAAACCCAGCATGGTGTAACTGTATAAATGACGTTACCCTTTGTATCGCTTTATCTATATGTAATTTTCATCAGTATTGTTGCATTTTTTGCAGTCTCCCCATGTGTTATACTATGGATTTTTGCATGCTGGTGTAAACTAGTATCTAGAGCATTTACTCATTAATTAACGGCACCGGTTATCTTTTCCCATGCACAACAAGGGCCAGAGACGCCTGCTGCTGGTAATCAGTGTATCCACCAGCCATTGAGCTGTAAGTGTGGCTTTGTAGTTTTTCAACAATCCATTTAACCATTATCTTATACATGATTAATATAAAAAAGTTATTAATTTTATAATAATGACAGAGTATTTTCTATAGGAGTTCTTTTTAATTTATTTTTTGAGGTTAACCTATATTAAATAAACTGTGACAGGAAATATAGGAGATTTACTGTAGTCAGCACACGTCTGAGAAATCAAATACAAGCTACCTGTAAAACATGACAGAATTATTTCTCCGCTACCAGGGCAAATACCAAGTGTGTAAATGGCCTTTTGGAATAACATTTTCCCCTTTTTATGTATTTCGAATACTTGCTTTAAAATCCATTTTCTTTTTAAGTTCATCTAGGGACAGAGGCAACCTGAGCATAGGCTGCAACCAGCAGGAAGCTGACTCTAAACACAAAGGAGTGCAAGTTCCTTCTAAAAGGTTATACCCTTATTACAGAAACTGAAATACACCAGTGGGAACAGAAGCGGTAGGAGAAGCAGAGTAAAAAAACATCTATCAAGTCAAGGTCCATGTTCATTCAGGTTAAGCAGAAGAAAAGAACAAGAAACAGTAAATATTGTTTTGGGTGGGAGCTCTGTCATCCAATGACCTCAATGAGAAGAAGATTTTAAGGCTGGGTTCACGTGGAGTACGCGCCGCAATACACGTTCACCGCGCTGTTGAAATTACATTCTGCAAGCCTAATTTCAACAGCGCAAACAAGGAGTACTGTAATAGCCCAAGGCACATCTGTGCCTCTTATACTTTATTATTTGTCGGTGCGTATACGCCTGAAAAGCAGACATGTCATTTATTTTCACACGTGTGCTAAATTACGGTCGTAAAATGCGCGACGTGTAATTGACGCCACATATTTTAAGTTGATGTCTATGACAATTGTATTGTAAATTGTTTGGGCCGTATTTCAGCATGTATTTTGCCAAAATTACGCCTGAAATACGCACAAAAATACGGCACAAAAGAAGCCATATGAACACTCCCTAAAGTGGGTAGTCAAAAAAAATTCCTTTTCTTGCGCTTGTCATAGACACCTTGCGATATCCCAAAGCAGTCCCTACAGCAAAGAGAACAACTGCGCGTGTCCTTAATCCACTATAGCCTGCTACACCCAGCAACCAAGAGAAGCATCCAAGGATGTATATGCATGCACTCTGTAGAATATGGTGACAAAAAGGCCACTTTGCCCCTTGAGAGCAGAAGCCTGATTACACAGAGTGAAGGAAATAAGTATTTGATCCCTTGCTGATTTTGTAAGTTTGCCCACTGACAAAGACATGAACAGTTTAATTTTAAGGGTAGTCTAATTTTAACATTGAGAGATAGAATATCCAAAATAAAATCCAGAAAATCACATTGTATAAAATTATATAAATTTATTTGCATTTTGCTGAGAGAAATAAGTATTTGATCCCCTACCAACCATTAAGAGAGCTATCCAGTTAGATGCTCCTAATCAACTCGTTACCTGCATTAAATTTAAGTTGTCTTAAATAGTCACCTTTATAAAAGACCCCTGTCCACAGACTCTAACCTCTACAACATGGGGCAAGACCAAAGAGCTTTATAAGGATGTCAGGGACAAGATCATAGACCTGCACAAAGCTGGAATGGGCTACAAAACCATAAGTAAGACGCTGGGTGAGAAGGAGACAATTGTTGGTGCAATAGTAAGAAAATGGAAGAAATACAAAATGATCGTCAATCGACATTGATCGGGCACCATGCAAAATCTCACCTCTTGGGGTATCCTTGATCATTAGGAGAGATCAGCCTAAAACTACATGGGGGAACTTGTTAATGATCTCAAGGCAGTTGGGACCACAGTCACTAAGAAAACCATTGGTAACACATTATGCCGTAATGGTTTATAATCCTGCAGTGTCCTCAAGGTCCCCCTTCTAAAGAAGACACATGTGCAGGCCCATCTGAAGTTTGCCATTGAACACCTGGATGATTCTGTGAGTGATTGGGAGAAGGTGCTGTGGTCAGATGAGACAAACATTGAGCTATTTGGCATCAACTCAACTCGCCGTGTTTGGAAGAAGAGAAATGCTGCCTATGACCCAAAGAACACCGTCTCTACTGTCAAGCATGGAGGTGGAAACATTGGGCGACATGCATGAAATTTGGCGTGTTAACGCCAAATTTCATGTGCATAATAATGGCATAGAATGCGTCTGATTTATGAACCCCCTCTACAGTGGGTCATAAATCAGGCACATTCTAGCGCTAGGGTGACATTTCTGGCTCAAGTATACCTCTTCGAAAGTGGTATACCTGTTCCAGCTGTAATGCGCCTAGAAATGCCATAGCGAAGATATAAATATGTAGCTTTGCTACGGTTCTAGTGGCGTGCAGGAGATTTAAAAATGTATGAACGGGGCTGCGCTGGATATTGGGATGAAAAGATGCCAGATATCTGGCGCAGCCCCGTTCATACATGTCGCCCACTATGTTTTGGGGGTGTTTCTCTGCTAAGGGCACAGGACTACTTCACCGTATTAATGGGAGAATGGATGGAGCCATGTACCATAAAATCCTGAGTGACAACCTCCTTCCCTCTGCCAGGACATTAAAAATGGGTCATGGCTGGGTCTTCCAGCAAGACAATGACCCAAAAGTTACAGCCAAGACAACAAAGAAGTGACTCAAACAGAAGCACATTAACGTCATGGAGAGGCTTAGCCAGTCTCCAGACCTTAATCCCATAGAAAACTTATGGAGGGAGTTGAAGCTCCAAGTTGTCAAGCGACAGCCTCAAAATTTTAATGATTTAGAAATGATCTGCAAAGAGGAGTGGACCAAAATTCCTCCTGATATGTGTGCAAACCTCATCATCAGCTACAAAAAAAATCTGACTGCTGTGCTTGCCAGCAAGGGTTTTGCCACCAAGTATTAAGTCTTGTTTGCCACAGGGATCAAATACTCATTTCTCACAGCAAAATGTAAATAAATTTATGTAATTTATACAATGTAATTTTCTGAATTTTATTTTGGATATTCTATCTCTCAATAATAAAATTAAGCTACCCTTAAACTAATAGACTGTTCAGGTCTTTGTCAGTGGGCAAACTTGCACAGCCAGCAAGGGATCAAATACTTATTTCCTTTACTGTAGCCCCAACATGCTAGCAGATCACCTCAAATGTCCAACTGAATCCAAATGGCAATGGTAGCCTATAAAATTGGCAGGTCCTTCTGCACACCCTTTATGACAATGAAAAGGGAGTCTGAATGGCACAAGGAGGCGGGGCAAATCCATAAGGCCAAAAAAACATTAATACAGTGGAGAGAACATTCCCTAGGCTGTGATGGACATAGAAACAGGGCACGATGATATTCTTGCTCAAGTGGCAGGAGGAAACCACCTTAAGTAGGAAAGAGGGGATGGAGTAAAGCACCACCTTATTCTGTTGGAAGATCAAGAATGGAGAGTGACATGAGAGAGCTGCCAACTCAGCATCTAATGCTAATCTAATGTTCATGTCAGCATATGGGGTGACATCTGCAGCAGAGATTTAAACAGAAAGGACTTTAGACTGCAGAGGACCAGCTTCAGATCCCTTAACGGAGTGAAATGTATTTTTGATGCCGTAGATAACATGTTATTTTTTTGCCGAATTTCACATCTACAGCAGATGTGCACTCCTATGTCCTCATGATACCCCTGAGATCTAGATGTGTACATACATAAGGATAATGTGGGGGCTCAAGTCACTATCTACATTAGTGCCTCCACTAACACGTAACTCCCTTAGTTGAAATATGAACATTGATAGGTGATTATTTGAATCAAAAAGCAGACATGAGGCCGGTTAGCGCATGGATAACTCAGCAAAAGTCAGATCCATTCATTTTTTTTTTTTTAGTATAACTGTAAAAAGTTATGTATGACTTCAACATTAAAGGGGTTTTGCTACTTTGCAAAATCCCTTCTGAGGCCAACTTGTAGCTTACTACGTGCCGGCCTCAGAGAACGGGGAGATGGCCACGATTCCACAGTTTTTCCCTTTTATTTCTATGGTAGTTCTGAATATAGCCATGTCAGTGTGCTCATGCATATTCAGAACTCCCATGAACATGAATAGGAGAGAGTTGCACAAGCGCGGCCATCTTCCCCATTCTGGACAGCCGTCTTGTAACGAGCCAAGAGCTGGCCTCAAAGTGGCAAAACCTCTTTAACACAATGGTTGATAACTGTAATAGTAATACATTAAAATCTCTGCCTGTGCTTTCCACTTGAAGATCTCCTTTTCCTCAGTCTAAACATATGCTTCAATTATTTAAAAAAAATAAATAATAATAAAAATTTTTTTAAAAAATCAATGTTGTCAGTGGGTTTAGGGTGATAATTTACATCAATGTCATAAGAAAAGCATAATAAAACGTCATGTGTGACTGAGTTGGTTAGAAACAGTAACGGATCATGTAAGACATTGAGGCAATAATTTCTCTTTATAAATTTAAGCTTTGTACAGATGACAAGATACCTCTCAGCAAACACCCAGAGCAGACTGACAGTACCTTGCGTGCAAGAGGAATATTGAGCTCTGTACACATACTGTTCAGGCTCTTCAGGACTCTCTTCTCCCAGCTTGCCTAAAAGAGGGAATAAAGACAAAACATATGCTCATAACATACTTATAAGCAGTATTGGCATTTTAAATCTTTCAAATTTTTTAGTAAAATCCTATGATCATTTTAATATAGAGGTAGCACTTTCTGCTGGTTGCTGTTCCTTGACATGTACTCTTTTGCCCCTGTCCCAGCAGGATTCTACATTTGCTGCTTGATCAACTTATAGCCGACAATAAAACCACTTTTCTGTAAATTTCCAAATAGGTGTTATATTGGCAAATGAATTGAGAATTTTCATTCATGTCAGAACTGCTGCTAAAATATAAGCATTGTATTATATTTCATTAATAAATTTTATGCACAGAAGATTTTCACTGTAATTTACTGAAAGGGATATCAGAATGACAACAATGACGAGAGCCATAAGTACCGGTACAAGGGCAGATTAAAATACCAGTCCCTACCAGTAAAAACACAAAGGGCCTTATGTATGAAAATTGCCTAGCATTAAGACTGTCTTTGATGCCCACAGCAACCAATCAGAGCTCAGCTTTAAAGGGGTTGTCTCACTACGAGGATTGCTTTTCATGTTAAAGATCTTGCAAAAACAAGTCAATTTGCAATATGTGTCCATTAACAGTGTCCTACCTATTTTGAGATATCCCCTCTTGTATGGGCTGTATCAGCTACTCAGGTCACTGTAGCTACAGACCTGTTTGATCTCTCCTGATAGGCTGTCAGCACTGGTTGCTATAGCTACAGACCTAGCTTCTACTGCATTGTAGTAGAAGCTAGCAGACACGCCCCTGAATTCAAAATGAAACCAAGAAAACAGGACTGAGGTAAGATGAATCAATGTAGTGAGACAAACCTTTTAATTTTATTTAGTGTTCTCGAAAAATAATAATAAGCTGAGCTCTGATTGGTCGCTATGAGCAACACAGACAGTCTTACTGCTAGACAGTTTTCATACATAAGGCCCAATATGCAGAAGGTTCAAAGGTGTAAAATACTGATCTGCTCGCAAACCTATCATCCATAAAGCGGCTTAGTATTCTAAATGCCCACAGGTAAGATGCCAGTCACATAAGTGTAGTGCAGCCTCTAGGTTACACTCATTATTAGATGAAGCATGCTAAACTGCATTCCTTCTCACACCACCACCTGATGCTGGCTGCAAGCCAATGTATTTTAAACAGAAAATCAACTTATAGTTCATGTGTGTTACTTTTGCAGCATGCAGTCTTGCCCTGCAAGGTTGGTGGCAGAATAAGGAGTATTTTGAGGGTTGTACTTAGAAAGTGTTGGGCAGTCCACCTGATCTAATAGCATGGGCAGGACCATCAAGATCTTAGCAAGCATGTCCTTAATACCAAGTACACCAGCAAACAGCAGGCACTAAAGCCCATACAAACATTGGAAAATTTAAAATGCATGACTGCTATCCTTTATACAGGCATAAAGGGTTTTAAGTGCACAGTTTGATCAAATTGTATTTGCCTACCTACCACATCAAGGTAATTTTATCAGGTGGGTGGGTCCCTAATTTTAAAGGTATGTTCACACAAAATATTTGGGGGCATATTTCGACACCTAATTGTGCTGCAATGCGCCAAAGTACGCCCCGCAAAAAAAAAATCATAGCACAAAGCATACTGATTTTATCGTATTTGCAGGGCATACTTCAGACGCATTGCAGCCCAATTACACACCAAAATTCGCCCTGCAAATACGTCATGTGAACATAAACTAATGCCTCTGGGGGGCCAAACCTGCCATACATTCAGGGCACCAGGCTCCATTCACACTGATTATAAGGACCTCATGCAGCCAAGTGGGTGGAGTGCACAGCTAATATAGAGGCAGGCACTCCTCCAAATGCACAATCCAAAAAAAACGAAAGTTAGCTTGCACCTCCATTTCTATTAGCCAGCATGATGCACTATGAACGGCTTTATAGAGGCGTTACTGGAGTACAACTAGGATGGAAACACGTGGAGCCACATGTATGAAAACTGTCTAGGTCTAAAATTCCCTTTGTTGCCTATAGCAACCAGAGCGCCCCCTTCATTTGATATAGTGCTCTGGAAGAATGAAAGGGGCGCTATGATTGGTTGCTATGGGCAACAAAGTGAATTTCAGACCTAGACAGTTTTCATACATGTGGCCCATGGTGTGGTCTCATGGCAGCTGTGATGCAGCCGAGAGCTATGCCCTCACGCGTCCGCCAATGGCCACACGAGTTTGCCAGTAGCGGGATGCGATTTTGACAGCATGTAACTGCAACCAAAGCATCACCCACTCAAGGATAATAGGCATGAGTCAATCTTTATTAGTATTTTGTAACTGTGTGACCTCCTTTATACAACATTGTAGCTTGTCTGCATCTTACTGGAAACTGGTGCTTTAATCTGGCCCCAAATTATTGAGTATAGCCAGTTTTAGTCAGTTATAGAATTTCTTTTACTAGATCATCAGCTCCTGTACTAAAAAGACAAGTTTGTGGAAAAGCTCACTTTTTGCTTTGTCAGAAGAACTGGGGTTCATTTTTAACGGATCATTGACTTTAAAGGGGTTGTCTCCCCACAGAGTTTCATAGATGAATGAATGAAATAATGCAGCTTTACTCTGTCACTTCCTGGCCAGACTGTCTGTAATTAGCATACGAGCTCTGTGCATTCACTCCATGTATTCAGCTCTGTGTTTTCAGTTGATAATTAGTTCAGATTAGCTCAGAACCTCTCTGAAACTGCTAGCAGGAGTTTTTATCTGATCTCTCAAACAAAAGCCTGTAATTAGTGCTGTTTACTTTAGATAAATCAAGCTTTTTACATCCAGTCAGCACAGAGCTGCTATGACCTGTGTGATGACTTCACTCACTGCTATCACATAGAACAAACAGCAGGGGAGAGAGAGTAAACAGGTCGGTCACTGAGGGAACAGAAAGAGAATGGGAGGTGATAATATCCCTTGTAGCTCCTTAACAAAAACAGATGAACAAAGCACTATATTTGGAAAATCTCTTTATTTAGTATTCCTTACATTTAGAAAGCTATTCTTTGTAGTGAGACAACCCCTTTAATATTTGTACGATAAACTATTATAAATGCAAGAAAAATAAAGTTTGTAACAAAGTTGAGAACTAAAGAGGAGGGTATTGTAATATTAAAGGCTACAAATTTCTTCATATACTGACATTATAAAGCATTCAGTTCTGTATGTGTGTCTCACAGGCTGAATTGCTTACTGCATTTTGCCAATATTACAGTTTAAAACAACAAAATGGTCAGAAGAGATAATTTCTGTGCTTATTCTGAAGAAGAGGCTGACAAATGACAACAATATAGACCCGGCATAATCTGTAGCTATATGCGGCACCATCATCACTTACTGGCAAGAACATAAACTAATACTGAAGTTTTGTGTGTGTGCTACCAATACCGGAGAGAGATGAAGACTATAACTTGCACTTACATAAAACAGATATAATACCCTCAAGAGTTTGCTAACAAAATAAGTTTGGATATACTATATATGAGAAAGTTGTTGACTAAAACCCCAATTCCCCCATAAATTTGATCATGCATGTTTTCTTCATCAGGTAACAGCAATTAGGCTGCCACCAAGCATATCAGGCAACGCTCGTAAGAGGACACAGTGTCAATTAAAATTATTGATGAAAATCAGTCTCTCCTCTGACATTTGCCAACCCCCATACACATTATACTGTCATCCTATTCCCCTTATCATAGGATATACTTCCAAACATAATAAAACCTACCATCAACTCTCCAGCAATTTGGTACATATAACTTTGAGTAACTTTTTAAAATGAATTCCTCATTGCATCATCCCAGGACAGTGGGTGCCATAGTTTAACAATCTTTCTGGGTCCTATAAAACCATTTTAGGAAGAGTTCACATAACCTTAAAGGGGTATTCCCACAAAACACACTGATGGCACCTTTAGGACATGCACCCATCTCTAGATTGGGTTTTGGAACTTCTCCGTTTTGAATGGTCATAAAAAACCCATTGATTTCCGAGTACAGCCATCTGCCATCAATGTGTGTCGTGGAAATACCCTTTTAAAAAGATAAAGAAATTAGGAAATTCACCAAAATAAAAATTTGGGAATTGCCACATCAGCTCGTTTAGAATGCGTTCACACAGCAAAGACAAAATACTGGTAAGATTATCCAACCGGTATTTTGTCTTTTTTTGGCATGTAGGGGGGGAGGCTTTTGTCCGCGACCTGTGAATTCAAGTCTTCCCCCTTCATAAGCTATAAGCCATTCTACAGCAGTGGCTGACATTTTAGCTCTGCTAGCTCCTATTTCCAGCTGTGCCTATAAGGACGACATTACTGATGGAGGGGTTGTGAAAAAACAATGACACCGTCCAAGCAGAATGTCTGACTAGAAACGTGAGCTAGCAGAGCTCTATTGGTCATGAGAGGAAGCCCAAGAGAAAAGCTTAAATGCTGCCAAGACATGTTGTTAGTTGCTGAGCAACTCTTATCTTTGATATAAAGACACAGCTATATGCTCTGCAGAGATAACAGGATGGCATGATGCTTCTACCTGGTCAGTAACTCTAAGGGTTAAAGTTTTTGTCAGTAAAAAGTTAAAAGCAGACAGTGAGAAGCTCTGTCCTGCTAAGGCTATGTTCACACGGCTTAAACTGGGACGTATTTCGGCTCGTATTTCGCGGCGTACTGCGCTCAATACGGGGCGAGATACGTCCCAGTCATTACGGTAAGCCACAGTTCTCATAAAGAACTATGGATTACATCTGCTCTCTCTGCTCGGACAAAACGGCGAGCGGGGAGAGAAGTAACATGTCAATTAATAGCGGCGAATACGCGCCTTTAGTAATAAATGTCTATGGGGCCGGCGAGTTGCGGGAGTCGGCGCGAGCTCCCGTAGTCCCGGCGTAATTGCGGGGCGTAAATACGCCCCGCAATTATGCCGTGTGAACATAACCTAAGAGAAAGCAAGGAGTGACCTCACCATCGCAACCAGTGCTTCTACAGCAGAGAGAGCAGCAGCCTAGGAAACCTTAGCTAGACCAGCAGGAAATAAAAACTGCTCTCACTTTGAAAGGAAGAAAAATCAGAACAGCAATGTATTTGGTAATAATCGGTATTTACTTTGCCTACATATTTAGAGCTAATGAGTGAGAAGAGTATGCCCCTTTAAGACCCGGTTCACATATGCATCGGAGGTTACCTTAAGAGCCTTCACCATAAATTCCATGAAAAATTATGGAAAAAGTACTGCAGCATGTAATGCTATTTTTTTTCTCCATTTAAATGGCAAACCTCATTATAGTCAATGGGGTCTGCTGGCCGCTACTGATGTACATTATAAACACATGCAGCACCTCCGTTACTTTCTATTTTCTGTTCCTATCACAAAATAACAGTGCAGACGTGAACCAGGTTTTAGAAAATAATTGCATTTCACACAACTTAGAACACCACATACTGCCATCCAATGCTTTTCCTTTTGAAAAACATACAAATAGGAAAGTGGCATCTGGGTTTACCATTCCCTTTGTGAAAAGGTGGAATTCTTTACATAGTCAGACTCTGTCTTATTATTACTGACAGAGCGAGCAAGTAAACTGCACAATCTTGATATTGGGGAAAAAAATGTTCCAGCAATGTTATTTTATGGGAATGGAATTATGTATTCAACAGACTTCAGAAGTGACAGATTCTCTATAAGTTATAACTCAGGGGTTCAGGAAAGCAAAAAGATGAGGGCTGCTTGACAGAGTAAGTACTCATCCTGAAGGAGTGTCCCAGTGCTGAAAAAGCTGGCATAAAGTTAACTACGTGTTCCTCTACCCTCTGTCAGAGATTGAGAGACTTTCCTGTGGCCACATTTATGTCTCTGCTGACAGAGGATGAGGAATCCAGACTTATGGCTTGCTTGGGCGCAGATAAGAAAGCGCAAGGATTTAAAAAAAATTATTAAAACTCTTCCTGCATAAAAAGCTAAAGATTATTGTGCTTTATCACATGCAGCCCACATATCCGCCAGCATAACTCAGCAGACAGGTCCTCTTTAATCTGCAGAAAATAACTAAATAAACAAAACTGTTCTTAGGTCAGTCAGTCAGAAAATTGAATTTTCACAGAAAATAATTATTTCTTATGCATAATTATGCATATATCGTTTTGAGGCTTTCATTTTTATTTGCCCTAAAATTGATTGGACATTGAAGGTCACCAAAACATGTTGACACTGCATATATAACTGCACAGCATCTTTGAAAAATGTCCGAGTCATTGATGTGTTGACAACCTACCTGAGCCCTCCTCATGTATGCCAGGGGTTCTTTAATATATTCAGCAGGTGCTGCTGGATGGCAAGGGGCTGGAAGTCTAGGATACAAAAACAAAAGTTAAATCCACTTTATTGATGACCATTAACAGTTACCTGCTTCGGACATTTGCTTTGTGTGAGATGGTTCCCAACAAAAGGTAGAAGTTTCCTCTTGCAGGGATCTTGAGTGATGAGAACAGGGCTGTGGAGTCGGCAAGCCAAAGCCCCGACTCCGACTCCTCAATTTCCCAAACCTCCGACTCCCGACTCTGACTCCTGACTCCCTCATACATGGCGCATGTTTAAGTGATAACTTTATTGTAGTAAAATGGTAACATCCGGCTGTTTACCACCTTATGATACAATAATCAATCTATTTAGGTAGAAAAGACACTGACAAGCAAAAGGGTAACAATGTTTTGATATTTTGAACACTTGTGGGCAGAGTTGAAGAAAAAGCTGTATTTGCATCCAAGTCCAGTCTGCACCAACATTGGAAATGTGTAGAAGAGACCTGGGATCAGATTTTGGTCAAGACCTGCTTGAATCTGATCCAGAGCCCAGAAGGATTCAGGCAATGCTGAAAGTCAAAAGGTTGATTTACCAAATACTAACAAAATAATAAAAATTAACATTTTGATTTTTAGGAGCAAAACAGTAACAAGGTAGTTAGATGACAAGAATCTGCAGAACTAAGCAGATGCTAAATACTTGCAAGCCAAATTTATGTTTAAGATAGGTAAGATGACTATATATAAAATTACAGTAGCCTCATGTACAAAGCTGTAGTGGATGGTGAGATATGGAATCTGAAAGTCACAAGTTCAAAACATTGTTACCATTTTGCTTGTCAGTGTAAAATATATGTATTGGATATGACTGTAGAACACAAAAAAATGGAAATATGCAAAACACTGCAGGAACATTTGTGGAGTCTCTGAATTTGTTCTGAGAAATAGAATTACCTCCATCAGATCCTGCATACATGACCTCACATCTGATCTCATTATTTCCAGGCTAGAGAACGGCCTCTCTACACTAACTTGGGTTGGGAGCAAAGCGGTGACCACAGGGGAAACATCTCTAACAATGTCAGGGTATAAAGGAATTGTATCAGGCACAGTCAGTTTTGATAAATGGTTGAACTCTTCTACTTCTTTGAAAGCAGGTGAAAAATGTTGCTGAACTCTGTTTGCCCTGGGAGCGGAATCTTTTCCTCTGGGGCAGCGCTTTGCCTGCTCCATGTCATCAATTACACTCCTCATGTGATGAGGCTGAAGATATGGGAGCAGTAGCACTGGCCAGACCCAATTCCGTTTGCTCTTTGCACTGCATCAAATTAATTGGACCAACTTAGTATATATTTTGGGAGTCGGAGTCCATTTTATGATGACTCCGAAACCTGCAAAATAGGCACCGACTTCGACTCCACAGCCCTGGATGTGAAGTAATCTGTGATGCAATCTGGCAGGAAGCATTCATTTTCCCTGTAGCGCCAGTACATGTGAAACACGGCATTGCACAGTAACCACTGACAATAAGTGACTGTTTGAAATTCATAGACACACCAGGTCCTCCAGAGTGAAAGACACTCTTTGAAGCCGTGGTTTACTCTAAAAGATCAGGGTCCTGAATGGTGCATGCCCTGTATTACCTGATTATTTAAAGGGTGCTAAAAACGGTCAATCTGTAAACCAGACAGCCTTTAATTTCACATGCCAAAAAACCTAAAAACCACACTGGATCCCTGTAATAAAACCAAAAAGAGTCTCTGACCCCAAATGAACCACAAATTATAACATAGAACATTAGATGTATTAATAGTAGGATTCATACAGTTATGTCTTACCAAACCTTAAACTGCCCAGAATAAATGCTCAGTATTACAATCTGAACCATGTTTATCTGTGTTGAAATTAGGTGGCGTCTTTTGCAAATTCCAAAACTTTAATTCACAGCAATCGACAGGACAGAACATGCAAAACATGTACAAATTGCACAAAATGTTTTTGTGCAATTTGTACATAAAGTGCAATTTGTCACAAAATCTGCAGTAGAAAATATTCTACCAACCTGAACCAGAAGGAATAACAGCCCCCTACCTGCAGGATGAAGAAACGAGAGTCTATCTACATATTCAAATATATTTATTACATCCTTGGCAGGTTTATTTATATGGGCCATATGTGTATGATTCAGCAGTTTCTATGAGTTGTACTGCGTCCCTCGATATGAATAACTCATGTACTACTCATTATTGCTTCTACAATACGGTCTAAGGGAGGCATGTTGATATATGTCATCTAATATATATACCGTTTAAAGGTACCACACACATATCCCATCTGCCCTAATATTGGGGTTTGGATTTGTGGCTTTTTATACTTTTCGGTTTTAATTATTTACCGTATTTTTCGGACTATAAAGCGCACATAAAAGCCTATGATTTTCTCAGAAATCGAAAGTGCGCCTTATAGTCCGATGCGCCTTATATATGAATCAATTCTTCACTTGGAATTTTAGGCTTTGTTGAGAACGTATTAGGTACAGCTAGTTTAGTGACACTGATTTGTAACTGATTTGCAACTGATTTTGCAACTGATTTACAATAGTAAATACGTTCCGAAATCAGTTACAAATCAGTTTTCAAATAAGGTCACTAAGGCTATGTTCACGCAGCTGATTTCAGAATGATTCACGTCGGATTTTCCGATGTAAATACGTTCCGAAATCAGTTTGCAAAT
This sequence comes from Phyllomedusa bahiana, assembly GCA_025379985.1. NCBI lineage: Eukaryota > Metazoa > Chordata > Amphibia > Anura > Hylidae > Phyllomedusa > Phyllomedusa bahiana. Next base: position 69,912 of record JAODAL010004719.1, read on the forward strand.
CAGTTGCAAATAAGCCCTTTACTAAGTGTGGGCACGTATTTCGCGATAAAGGCACGGAAAATATGTACATGTATTGACTTTTGTTACAAATTTACAAGTTGGGGAGTTAGGCCTCGTTCCACCACGGCTTATTTCGGACGGATTTTCTGTCGGATTGACGATCGTCAATCCGTCGGCAAATCCGTCCAAAATAAGTCACAGCCTATTTTCTATTGATTTCAATAGAAAAAACGGCGCGTCGTTCACACGACGCAAAACTCCGTTCCGGATTGCCGCCGCGGATTGACGACGGCAATCCGGATGGAAAAAAAAAATTGACATGTCAATTATTTCCGGACGGATTCACCACCTACAATGATTGTAGATGGTGAATCCGTCGGGAAATCAGTTACAAATACGTGCCACACTTAGTGGCACTTATTTGCAACTGATTTTCAACTGATTTCAGAACGTATTTACATCGGAAATCCGTTGTAAATACGTTCTGAAATAAGCCGTGTGAACGAGGCCTTATTTGAAAGTGTTTAATGAAGTTTGGTTGGGCGGTCTGAGCTTTTTTCATTTAATGGCCGCGCCTTATAATCCAGTGCCCTTATATATGAAACCCGAAAGACTTAAACAGGCGCTCATTGATAATGCGCCTTATAATCCGGTGCGCTTTATAGTCCGAAAAATACGGTATTTTCTTCCCTTAATATCGGATTGGGATTTGTTGTCCTGGCATTATATTAGCTCCATTCCTTGATTCCCTGATAAAACTACATATATTTAACAGGGAAACACATAGAAAATCTAAGATATCTTCATTGTTAGGGTGATGGGTAGTATGATGCCTAGTAGTAACAATATCTCATCGACTTATTCCACTTTGTATGTATAATGGAATTTCTTTATTGCAGTGTTTGTATCTGTACACATTTGTTTACCTGTATATTAATAGCCATCACCTGTCTTCTTGGTCAATATTACTGTTGTAGATGATAAAAGCAATTTCTAATACACTAAGGGGAAAAATACCTGAAGTGGTCCTTTAAACAACATATCAGAAGTGTTGACATGAAGGCCCTCTTGTAAGCTATATTTACTATTTTGCCATAGGCAATCTTAAACTCTATCAGTTCTCAATCTATAAAATACTAAAACATAACTTTTATTTTGTGTAACACTTAAACTCTAAGCACTATTAAAAACCTAATTTCTAACCCTCATTTAATCCCTTTTACTTCTGAAGGAATAACTCCTTTTCTATACAAGTCGGGGTGGAACCCCACCTTTTAACGGACCTTATATATACAGAAATTTACAAAATCCAGAAAGGGATACCAAGCATCCTTGGCAGTCACCCAAATTTGTGGAACCAAAAAAATATAAGGTTTCCTTGTGATACCTCGCAGGGGTGACACTGTAGACAAGGTGGAATAAAAATTTAAAATGTCAATGCCTGACCTCCCAACATGTTTCACTGGGAAAACTGGCTTCATCCAGGAGATAGAGGTTCGGTCATGGGGTTTAGCTCATTTCCTTATATCTGTTAGGTACACTCCCTATCAGGTTCTCACCAATTGGCCAAGAAAATTTAAACAAAACCTTCCCTGTTTAATTCTGCATGCATACTGATACTATGTGCTACCTTCATAAAAATAGGGGGGTGAAACGCATTGGTTGTTTTTTCATAAGTTATTAGGAGCATTTTGTGGGTGTTGTAGTTTGCTCCTGGTAAGCAGCATTTAAATACTTTCAGGGAATTTGTGTGATTTATATAATCTTTGCAGTTGTTTATATGGTACTTTATATATTATAGGGTTATAGTAGGATCTGGTAGTTTAGGTTCCTAGTGGGGGCGCCCTTAATGGGGCGGTCTCCTCACGTTTTGTGACAGATAGTTGTAGTTTTTGTAAGGGATTAGTGTAGGGTTGAGTCTAGGTTTTCTGTATCTGTTTTTAGTGGTAGATTAATAAAGGTTAATTTTTATCGAGTCCTAGGGTTATACAGGCATTTGTGTTTTTTGTTTGATTTTGTTTTGTATAACCAGGGTATAAATACCATGATATAGGAATGCCCTTACCCATATATCTAATTTGGGCATATGTGGTTTCTATAGCACCCAGTTATCAATGTATTCATACATTTCCAGAGGAATAATAGAGAAACAACAAAAAGTTATGAGGAATATTCTCCATAATTATTTCTTCATAAGGAATGCATGGATTTACTAAAAATACATCAGCAGACCTGTCAGGTCCTCGTCTAATTGAATTCTTACATACACAACTCTTGGATCAAATGGTTGGTTGACTGATTGTTCAGCTGTTCCTCTCCAATACTGCCGAGCAGGGTTTTGCTGTGTATATATGTGAGTGTATTTTTCATGCCTCATTGCCTCATAGAACACTACAATTCAGTCATTATAAGATTAGTAAAGGTGATACATACACACTAAGCTCCCGATACACAGCATTCTGAAGTTTCTTTTCCCAACCTGAAAAGGATAAAAATGTTAGAGCATTAAAAAAATAAAATAAACCCAATTTATTTACTAATGCTTATATATCATATCACATTTCTTAGCACTGACCCCCCACCAGTCCCTGTCTTTGTCAGTGACCATCATTTTTTTCTTCAAATACTAAAGACAGCTGTATGATATATTCTGCATACTTCTTGGATCCAATATGCTGTGGGGGAGGGGGGGGTAATTAAAATAAAAAAAAAAAGACTTATTCAGGGTACTTGCTGTAGTTGTGCACATGTACAGAAGACACGTTCTACAGCTTGCTACAAATCTCTACTATGTATACTGTCTGCAAAGATGTTTGCTGCCCAGTTATAAACCCCATTTAATGAAGACTGGTTACACCTCCTGACATATCTGGTTTAGTGAATCCTTGTGTTCTCAGTGAAACAACAATTCTGGAGCATCTTCTCATATAACTCTGTTGTGCTGTTTTTCTAATATTCCTTCTAGAAATGTATTACCCGTATCTGCCAGCTGGGCGTTACCATTCCAGTTTTCAAGGGGTGTGTCCCTACCATACTGACGCAATCAACACTGATTGGACAATGTGCAGGGAAACACTCCCAATTATTAACACCCAGCTGACAGATTGGTAATGAATTTCTAGGAGGAATAATAGGGGAACCATGCAACACAGAGATCTAAGGAAAGATGCTTCAGAATTGTTATTTTATAGGGAACAAAAGGATTTACTAAAACAGACATTTCACACAGGTCCGTTTTAACATGAAACTTTACTTATTTTTTATTAATTTCTATAGTGCAGTACCATATAGGAATTAATCATTAACCACACAAGTCCCAATTCCCATTAAGGGTCACAATCTGAAATTGACATGAACCTAGCTATATGTTTCTTCCTTGTCGGGTGGGAAGAGGCTGGAGTACCTGGAGGAAACCTACACAAACACAGGGAGAACATCCAAACCTTATGTAGATATCCCAGGTTGGATTTGAGCCGAGGACACCAGTGCTGCAAGGTAACATTGCTAACCACTGAGTCATAAAGCTGACCCATTAAGCATCAATGCAAAAAAAGTGAAGCACTGTAGAGCAGCACAGTGACATACCTGATGCCTTCAAAAAATCTTTTATGTCTTCCTTCAGTGTTTCAAGTTTAATATCTGGACTAAGGAGACTTCCCTGTAAGATATAAACAACATCGAGGGAAAAGTTAATGGAACTTGTTAAACATATATCCAGAGGGTCTGACATTATTATTGTCATTGCACTCGTAAAATATTAGGAGCATTCATTGCTAACGCTCAAAGGGCAAGTTCCCCTAAAAGAAAACTGCAAAATGCACCATAAATATTTACAAAGAGCTTCACAAAAAATAACTGAGAGGTTTCTAAAAAGCTTTAAAAACAAATTCCACTACATCACTATATTTCACTGCTTTTACAAAAATTATTTCCAAGAAATATATAATACATCATGGTATAAAAGATGCAGAACATTGTAAGCAATGCATATCCTGTCAATGTGCCATAAGGGTCTGAGATGGGAAATCCAATGTAAGGGTATGTTCACACGGCGTAATACACCGGGTGTTTTGGGAGTTGCGCTGATCAGCGCGTATTCGCAAAGCACGGGGGGCCGGCAGCCCGCCGACCCAACTGACCTGCATTACTCGCGGCACGTAATCGCCAAGAATAATTGACATGTCACTTATCTCCCCACGCGTACAGTACGATTGTATTGTACGCGCAGGAGGACGAGGTGTAAACCATAGTTCTCTACGAGAGCTATGGATTACTGTAATTGCGGCGCGCACCTCGCCACGTATTAGGGTACGTTCACATGGGCAAATTTCGGCGTCGTATTTTGCGTCGTATTTGTGCTCTAATACGAGTGAGATGAACTTACGGTAATCCATAGTTCTCATAGAGAACTATGGATTACGCCTCCTCTCCCCTCTCTTACAATACGATCATATTGTACGCGCGGGGAGATAAATTAATGTAAGTAATGAATGTCTATGGGGCCGGCAGACTGCCATATCAACGCGACTCCCAAACACCCGACGTAATTGCAGAGCGTACTGTACGCCCCGCAATTATGCCGTGTGAACATAGCCTTAAGTGCAATAAGCGGCGAAATATGCCCGCAATTACACCTGAAAATAAGCCGTGTGAACATACCCTAAGTCATCTGCTGATTGCCTACAATATGAAAATCTATAGACTCCTAGGAATCACAACTGTAGATGAGGAGCATCAAACAGAATAATAATCTAAAAACCATGCCCATTCATCTAAAAATACATTTCACCAATAAAAATGTAATAAAGTTTATTGATCATAGAAATTAAAAACAAGACAACACAGACACAGGATCTGAAAATGAAGGTGGATAAGAAGCATCAAGAAAACCAATAAAAGCAAAAAAATATGTAATATGTGATAATGCCATATTACTATGGATCACTCCAATGAAGAAAAAGCAATGCACAAATCCCTGAGGAAAGACCGATCGTGATATAACGTTAGAAAAAGTGCAATGACAAAGTGCCAATAGAAAAAATAGATGACCTAAACATGATCCTGCTTCCCTACCGAACACCCGACACGCATTTCAAACATCACTTTGTCAAGAGCTTTGTGCGCTGTGCATATTTTGTGTGCACATTGCACTTTCTTCTTTGGATCGATCCATAGTAATATGGCATTATCACATATTACATATTTTTTTGCTTATCCACCTTCCTTTTCAGAACCTATGTCTGTCTATTTTTTTATTAAATATGATAAATACATTTTATTGGTGTCATTTGTTTATTTTTGGATGATTTAATGTTTAATGCTCCTTTTCTATAGCTGATATTTCTAGGAGTTTATAGGTTTTCATATTGTAGGCATTCAGCTGAAGACCTAAAGTTGCATTCCCATCTCAATTATGGCATATTGACAGAATATGCAGTATGGGGGACATGTATGAAAACGGTCTTGGTCTAAGACTTTCTTTGTTGCCCATAGCAACCAATCAGAGCGCCCGTTTCATTCTTTAAGACCACTAGATGAAACGTAAGGGGAGCTCTGATTGGTTGCTGTGGGCAACAAAGAAAGTCTTCGACCAAGACAGTTTTCATACACGTGGCCCTAAGTGTCTGTAGGTGAGGGTCCCACCTCTGGCATGCACAGCTCTCTCTTTTCAATTCAATGGAAGGTCCAAGTCTAGGTGGGTACTCTTACTCAGCTGTACTCGGAACCACCTACTCATTCTGTGCAGCAGAGGAGCATGGGGACCATTCTCAAGACAGGTGCAGGTCCCAGAGATGAGACCAATACTTATCAGACATTTACGGCATGGATGTTTGAGATGGGAATACCCCTTTAATCCCTATAATCTCTATAGCTACAGACTTGTCATCCTGATAGCCTGACAGCACTGGTTGCTATAACTACAGCCCTGGTGTCCTCAGCAGCCCCCCCCACTGCAGGCCAGTAGAAGCCAGTAAACCACTCCTGAATTCAAAAATAAAGCTGAAAAAACAGGTCTGAAGTAAGGTGAATTGATGTAGTGAGACAACCCCTTTAATGCTACAATAATTTTTCTTTGTCAGGTTCGTTCTACTCTCCGTGCCTTTTTTTCTGTCCACATAGACCTATGAGGGCTTGATTTTTGCGGGACAAGATGTACCTCCTAATACTAACATTGACTATTGTTTATAATGTACCCCCACCCCCAAAAGAAACATTTTCATTAAGTTTTAGATTTCAGTTTGTACTTTTAAAAAAAAAAAAAAAAAAACTTGTTTTAATTTTTAAATTTGCACTTCAGCGCCATTTTCTGTGACCAATAACTTTTTGTTTTCAATCTGTGGACCTGAGTGAGGGCTCGTTTATTCCAATCTTTTTGGAATGTGAAATGACCAAAAAAAATAAATAGATGAAAACAAAACAGAATTTTGGCATTGGGAATTATTTAAAGGGGTTTTGCCAGGACGAGCGATATCTGCTAAGAAGCTAATGTAAACAAACCACGGAGCTGAAAGAGAGAGAGACACAGCCAGAGCACGAGCTGCATAAGGGATCGTGTGACATGTTCACTGAAATAATCAAACTACAACTTGTGGATTCTATATACAAAAGACAACACCTTTTCTCCTCAGCAGCTTGAAAGCTTCTTCATGTTCCCTGTCATCAGATAAAGCAGGGATCTAATCACACTACAACTAGTTTATTCTGTATACAAAAGAAAACATATTGCTACCCGGTGCCTTGAAAACTTCTGCAGCTCAGTCTCATCAGATAAGAAGCTCTCTCTGCGCAAGCCCGGCCAGCAGTTCCTGACAGGCCGTATCTAATACAAACTTTGAAGTAACCAAGGGCATGTAAAGAAGGCTGTAGCTCTCTCAGACTGCAATTTTTGTAATCACATATATTTAGAAAAGTGATTAAAAACCCATTTTGGAGGATCCCACGTCAACATTACATCGTGGCAAAACCCTTTTAATATAAATGTTATTTTTTAATAGATCTGACATTTCCGAACACAGCAATACCAATTATGTGCAACGTTTATGTTTTGACCTTTTAAAAAAAAATTTATGTTTAAAACTTTTTTTGACTTGAATTTCCCCTTTGCGACTTGACCACTAGGGGGCGCAATTATTTGTACATCGTCGTACAATATATATTCCATACACTTGCAGAAAGGTTTACAAATTTGGGTCTCTGTGGCATGGTGTAATACTAAAATAATATATATATAATATATATATATATATATATATATACCCAAAAATTCCCTTTTGAGTAGGCGTGCTTCCAATATTCGCCAGTACTGGAGTCCCCACTCCTTTTTACATACTCATAAGAGGATTGCAGGCGATAATAAATTTCAAAATTCTTTACTTGTATCAACATTTGTAAAACATTTACATAGCCATACACGGCTTACCGCACATTTATTCCATTGCAAAGTCAACTAAGCACCCTCATCCTTTATAGCAGAGAGTCCACAAATTCAGTCATGCTTGAACAAAAAGGAACTTAACTTTTATTCGTTGCAGCAGGTGCAAGTGAACCAAGTGCGATGGCACGTCTCCTCAACAGCGTTCATCTCATGGACTGAATTTGTGGACTCTCCGCTATAAAGGATGAGGGTGCTTCGTTGATTTTACAATGGAATAAATGTGTGGTAAGCCATGTATGGCTATGTAAATGTTTTACAAATTTTGATACAAGTAAAGAATTTTGAAATTTATTATCGCCTGCAATCCTCTTATGAGTATGTAATAGTAACATTGCGGCCACAAAGGCCTTCAATAGGCCCTCAGCAGCCATGACAACCACTTTGCATCCCATAGTGCAGTCCTAATACATTTAGATGCCACACCTGCAATCGCCTCTTCATAGAAAAGGCTGAAAGCTTTAAACCGGAGCGGTCTCCCATCCCAGCAGCAGGTCCCGGGTGTAATAATCAGCTGTAACCCGCTGCATATGCAGCAGGCTCCGAGAGTGAGCCCGCTCCATACTCTCTTATCAGCACTATAACATACAGGTATGTCAAATTTAAGTAAAGGGTAAATGGACATTTGTTTAGACCAAAGGTCTGCAACGTCGGCTCTCCAGCTGTTGGGAAACTACAACTTCCATCATGCATTTATATAATCTATATCAGTGGGCATGATGGGATATGTTGTTTCCCAACAGCTGCAGAGCCAACGTTGCAGACCCCTGGTTTAGACTGTTGTGTTGAATTTCCAGTAAAAAATTTTTATGCAGCACCGAAGAGGCAGAGCTTATTCTGGAAATCAATACTGACCCAAGAATTTTCATTTGAAGAAATGTATCTCTAATCATAAAATATAGTATTCTTTATTTTAACACTTAAAAAAATGCTACAGTGTGGCAGCAAGTGGAAAAAGAGACGAGCAATAGGTCTCACTTATCATACGCGTTTCGAATCCACATTGGACTCTTCTTCACGGCGAAACATAGACTTTCCTTTCACATGTACTGTCCCAAGATCACAGACTTCATATATGTATAAATGACACTTCAGAAGCTATGAGCTAGAATGGAGACCTGCTATATCCGATCAGCTCCTGTTCTGGGAGATTTTAGTGATATGAAAGTCTTTTTCTTTTCAATATCATTGGGGGGACTCCAATTTGGGTAGAAGACCTCGTCTTAGGAGGCTGACACTAGGCATAAACAAAAAACTCCCTCTGGACGGACTATATCCCTTCTACGGACTCTAGGCTACTCCGTTTCAGCCTAGTGTCCGTAAGAGGCAGACGCTACTTCGCTGGTCTGCTGCATTTTTTATTTTAGTTTTATTTCTTTAATTTTTTTTTCCCAGGAGATGACAGAGTTTTCTTTTCACCACTCTCTCACCACTTGAGACATAAGCAAGCAAGCTCCTCTCACCTGCGAAACGGGACGTCCCTCGTAAAAGGACCAGATTCCACACGTCCTCTGCATCACCTGATCTTTCTCCAAAAAGATCCATGGCAGATATAGAGGCCTCTTTTCATGACCAGACAGCCTCTAATGGGGACCTCTCTGACTCAAAGCCAGACAAGGATGAGGAATGGCATCTGCTGTTCAAGCTCTTAAATGGGCTGTCAGGGACTCCCTTAAAGGGGTTTTTGGCACGAAGTAAAATTGACGTGGGAAGCTAACAAATTAAATAATAAACATTTTCACCATTTATCATTATTAAAAATTCTGGACCGTTTTTGTTTTAGCTGCTCCTTTAGTGATCCATTGTTTACAGCTCATCTCCATGGGATACGACCAGGGCTGAGAGCTCCTCACTCCTGGTCACACATGCTCAGACATCACCTCACCTCTCAGGCAGCTACTGAGTGTTCAAACCGCAGGTGCTGTCATTCTAGTCCTGTCTTCTGTGCTCCTTAGTAATTAGTCAAATAATGCAAATACATTTAAAATAGAAACCTGAATGAGGTGTGTGCACTGACAAAGAGAGAAAAAAATCTACAGACTTGGTAACTGCAGGGATTTGAACTTAGGACCCTTGTGTCTGGAGGTAAAAACTTTACCTCTGAGCTTCAATGTAGTTATACACAGCTTTATACATAAACTGACCTTTCTTTGACTACTGAGAGGAAAGACCTGGTGATGTCATCCTGCTGGGTCACATGATATGCAATTCAAACAAATCACACACGTCCCCTTCTGAGCACACAGAGCTGAAGAGCTGGATGCAGGAGGTATGAAATTAGATTGTGGCAAAACCCCTTCATAGAACTGGGTTTCCTTTAGGCGAAGCAGATGGCAACATTTGACATTCCCTACTCATATGGAGTTTGAGGAACTTATTTCCAGGAAGTGGAAACATCATGACAGGTATTTATCAACTAAACCTCATATTTAATATTTTCCCAGTGTGTAATGTTTTGCCCTAAATACTGGGGACCAGAAGGTGTCAGCATTCTGTGTTGGACACCTGAAATGTGCTGGACAGCCCACATAAATCGAATAGTAGAGGTGTCAAAGGTTGTAAGACAGCATAGCCTGGTGAACCACATGTATCTGTATAAATGGCACACTTTGTATTGCCTTATCTATATGCAATTATAATACCAGCAACCACCCCCTTCATACTTAGAAGGTGTGTGAGTGGTTGTCTTATCAGTACTTTTTGCATTTGTGCTGCCTCCCCTTGTATAATATTGTGGCTTTTCTGCATACTGGGATGAACTGGTACTCATCCAATGTGCAGTTTTTTATTATTCAGTTGCCCTTCTAGTGGATGAGTGTGTGAGCTACTGCTCATTATTTATCTGCAGCTGTTATATCTCTCCCTTTCACTGGGGCTTATATTGCCTCCTACTGGGTTTAGTCTATTGTTCAGCCATTGTCTGTAAGTATCGTCTTGTGTTTGTGTTTTTGATGGAATCAACAAGCCACACATTCAAAGATGGTGAAATAGTAAATTACAAAAGCAGAGATGAAAAAAGGACAGGTAACTGTTTCTTTTGTGCATTGCAAAACTTGTTATTTAATTACATTAATGTATTTTTATTTGTGAAGAACATTTAGTTGATTAACTTGTCATTGGTAAACCTTCAAGGAAACAACAGAGTAGTATCCAGGGTGTCGCACCCGATGAAGGCCTGGAAGTATTCGTTCTAACTCCAAAACTAATGAACACATTTAAATGAAACTTCGTAAAACATACCTTAATCAAAAGGATTCAGGAACCCCGCATGCCATGTGCTGAAAATATCCTCCATTTTGCAGTCAAGCATGCAGAGACCCAACGCTCCATATTGCTAAATATTCTGGTATGTTTCGGCTAGCATGTCTGACATCTCTGCAGCTATCTCTGGCCTAATGATCCTTTTTTTTTTTTTTAGTTTCTGGAATGCTCAACTTTGGCCACCACAGTGACCCGATTTTATCCCACCAGACTTTTTTTGTGGAACATTTACAGAGATAAGCCACAAACTATACAGAAATTGAAAAGAAACATTTGATTGGAAATACAATGACACCAAACTTACTTACTAGAATGTTGGAGTGCGAGGTTCAGGTGTGCTCGACTGCAAATTAGTGGACGTTTCCAGCACAATTTATCATATGTTCCAAATTCTCATTGAGTAAGGTATGTTTTGACTATGTTCAATAAAACATGGACTGGGACGCCTGTATTTACAGTAAATTCCCAATAAAGGGTTGTTTGGTAAAAATTAAGATTGTGAAAGACAGAACTTTTACAGCAAAGTACAGTACAATATTAGAGAATGATTAGAGAAGTAACTAAAAAACTGGAGACTTGATTCCAATAACCCACTTTCAGGGATGGATTGTAGAGGAAAGATCGTTTGGCATTTCAGGCATTACAATCCTTCTTAAGATGACATGAACTCCAAACCTAGCAGCAACTTCTAATGAACTATAGAAAAAAAAAATAAAATAAGGGGAGAGGTCCTTTCTAGCATGTTGCTCTTTTCTGCAGGATCCACCACTGAAAGTGGATTACTGAAAAAAAGGATCTTGTACAACCCCAAAAGTGTAGAACAAAAGAGCACACACCAACTTTATTCAGACGTACTAACCTTATATTCTACTTTTTCTGCAATGTTAGTGGATGGGGTTTTTACAAACCAATTGATTTTGAATGAATTTTACATCATGGACTTTTAAATCAGTAGCATGCCTTACCTGTTACAACAGCAAGAAGTGAAATCTCCATCAAAAACCCATGCCAAACTCAACAATAAAATCTACGTGTAAACCATTTAGATTTGACTGTAGACTTTTGGTGTCAATTATCGGTTGGTTTTACAGCATAGTTTTTACGTTGTGTATACGCACACTGTAAATGCTTAAATTTGACAAATCACTCACTCCCTTTCTAAATAAAGTAAAAATCTAATTCCCCTCTTATGTCTGTGCTTCCCACAGGCTTTATTTACAATGTTACACAGAAGACCGCAGCGATAGCCGTGCATGCACCATGACCTTTCCACCTTCCTTTATGGGATGTTCCAACAACGCGTAAAATTTACTTGTCAGATTCTGCTGTTGAAAACTGCCTTGGCTGCTGCATTTTCTACACTTATTTTACATACTTATAGGATGTGAATTTGGGGTGGTTTTGGGATTTTGTGTCCTCATGGTTTTACAGTCAGAAGTGAGTCCCATTCCTTACTGTACGGCTTTGGATGAGGATTCACATTAAAAACCGCACACAAGTGTTAAGAGCACCATCTATCACGATCGTGGCAGCTAAGAGAATGACAGAAGGAGGGTGCTAATTCTGTATCCCTGCAGCAGTCTGCTATGTACTGTTCTTTCTTTTATATTATATAGGCACATGTCAAAAAATGTAAAAGAGTGCAAAAAAAAAGTAAAAAAACAAAAACAAAATAAAAACACAAGCCCATAATCAGCTCCGTAAATAGAAAAATAAACTACCTTATACTTATGGCTATCAGACTAGGAAAACATAAAAATGCAATTTTTTATAAACGCATTTCGATGGCGTAAAATTAATAAGACCTAAAAAAATATACAATTTATATCATTGCAATTGTACCGACCCACATATAAAGTGATCCTGCCATTTACAATGTAAGTTGTAAAAATGAAGCCCAAAATCAAACAATGACAGAACTGCATTTTTTTCCCCCCAATGCTAAAAAAATAATGGAATACCCATGTGCCCAAAATGTACAATACACCCCAAGATGACATTCATGAGGGGTGTTGAATCCAAAATGGAGTGATGTCTGGAAGGTTTCACCTGTTCTGCTACTTTGGGGGGCTTTGCAAATGCGACATGGCACCCAGCAAAATCTGCGTTCCAAAAGCCAAATAACGCTCCCTCCCTTGTGCTTCCTGCCATGCATCCACGTGTAGGGTATTGCTGAACTAGGAAGAAATTGTGTAATACATTTTGGGGTGCTTTTTTTTCTAGCTAAAATTGCAGAATATTGGAAAAAAATAAATGCTTTCATTTTCACAGCCTAACACTAATTTGTGAAACACCTGTGGTGTCAATATACTCACTAAACCCCTGGATATATTCCTTAATGGGTGTAGTTTCCAACATGGTTTTTTTTTAGAGGTGTTTATTATGTTTTAGCACCTTAGGGAGTCCGCAAACCTGGAATGATGCCTAAAGAAAATCATATTGAAAAGGAGACTGCAAATTAATTATAGGGGATGTTCACACTGTATTTTTTAGGTACGTGTTTGGGTACATTTTTCGGACCCAAAAACAGACCCAAGTACAAATCTAACAATGCTTTGCATTGTTTTTCAATGTAAAACACGTATCGTCGTTTAGACAATGCATTTTTACATAAGTCACTCGGATGCGGTTAACAGATCCAATCAAAGAACTGACATGTCGTTTCTTGATCTGTTTTACACATCAGACCCCTTTTTAAAACTATAGGTCAGGTTTCTGCAGCACAGAAATGTATACAAACACGTACCACACTTTGGGTATTTGTTTGGATACGTTTTACGCTGCGTTTTTAAATACGTTTTTCGGATTGAAAATACTGAGTGACCACCCCCTAAAGGTTGCTGTTTATTGGAAGTAACTAATTGTGGTGTATAATGATTAAACTAGTCAATGGTATTGCAAATTGTAATAAAAAAAATGTGAAGCAATTATGAGGATGTTGTAACGATTACCTCACCTCCAAACTAACATGTATAAAAACTTGTATAAAGAATTTTGCATCTGAATCAAGTTGCTGTCAGGTGTCAATTTTTAGACATAATTTCAATATGTCCATTCTGAAATTAATTTGGAAACCGGCACAACAAGGACTAAGTGGCGGTTTTATAGCAATGTCTTAACGTAAGCCATTGTTACTCTGTATCAGTGGAAAACAAATGACATTATAAGCCGTTTCTCTGGGATACAAAATTGCATTATAGGCTATTGTTTCCCCTGTGATAAAACAGGTTCATCAGGGAGTATAGCCAAGTACTATTCATCATGCAATATATGTCAAAACCCAATTCTGAAATCTACTGGAAACAAATAAAATGCATGTTATGCCACAAAAGAGAAACGAAGGGCATACAAAGGTGAACAGCGTATGCTCCAACAAGCAATGCCAGTAGTCGACACAAATTATCTAGTGTAGTTCGGAGAGAAGTAACATAGAAATAAAGAACACTTACAACTGGTCCTTTGTGACCTCATTAAAGTAATATTCAAAGTAACAAAGTCTATAAGCTGATACAGTTCCTAGTGCCACTAAGTTATAAAGATGAAGCACAATCATCACTCAACCCCTTCTGAATACATAGATGGAAGACGAACACCACTTGATGTTAAAGGGGTTGTATCATTTCATTAAATGGGTCTCAGAATAAGGGGACAGTGAAAACAAACAACTTTGCAATTGGATGTAATTAACAAAGCTGTTTAGTTTTCCCTTATTCTGTGTTTCTGTAAACAAACTTACCTGGTCCGGGTCGGATCCCGCCTCCTGGTCTTCTAATTTGCATTCCGGCCGTCCCCCGGTCGGAATCACTGGCGCGCGCATTCCTGCGCACGCTCCGTGACCAGCCGGGTCTTCCTTCTCCCGCTCTGTCATTCAGTATTACACAAATTCCGGCCATGCGCAGTTGCCCTGAATCTGTGTAATAAACGCCCCTGAATTTCTGTGAGAGCACTAAAACAGGCTAACTGACAAAGCGATACATCCCCTTTAAGTAGGGGCTCATCCTGGTTGTAGACAAACATTGTATAACAAATGCCCCTTGGCTGTACTGTTTTAGGCTCCTTGATGAATCTGTTTTATCACAGGGAAAGTGCACTGGAGAAATAATAGCCTGAAATGCAATTGTGCATTCCGGAGAATCAGCCTGTAATGTCATTTGTATTCCAGTGACACAGAGTAACAATAGCTTATGTTATTATTGTGTATCCCAGTAAAACAATAGTCCACAATGTTATTGTTGATTTTTGTACAGCATTAAGGCCATGTTCACACGGCTTAAATGGGCCGTTTCGGTCCGTATTACGCGCCGAAGTGCGCCAATTACGGGCCGAAAACGGCCCGTTCATTACGGTAATTCACAGTTCTCATAGAGAACTATGGATTACGTCTCCTCTCCCCGCTCGGACAATAAGCCGCGGGGGGAGATAATTCACCTGTCACTTTCTAGCGGCGTATACGCGCCGCTAGCAGTGATAGTCTATGGGCCGGCGAAGTGCCGGCCCCCTGCTTACTCCCCCGCTCCCGCCCCGCCCCCGTCCACACGGCGTAATTGCGGGACGAAATTACGTCCCGCAATTAAGCCGTGTGAACATAGCCTTATACACTTCTGTTGACATTCTTTGCAGATATTTTCTACTGTAGAAACAACAATCAAATACGGTGTTAATGGCTCACATTTATTAAGGGGGTTGTCTCACTACATTGATTCATCTTACCTCGGTCCTGTTTTCTTGGTTTCATTTTGAATTCAGGGGCGTGTTTACTGGCTTCCACTAGGCTGCAGTAGAAGCCAGGACTGTAGCTATATCAACCAATGCTAGCAGCCTATCAGAGGGATCAAACAGGTCTGTAGCTATAGCGACCTGAGGAGCTGATGCAGCCCATACAAGAAGGGATATCTAGGAATAGGCAGGATACTGTTAATGGACACATATAGCAAAGTGTCTTATTTTTGCAAGATCTTTAACATAAAAAGCAATCCTTGTAGTGAGACAACACCTTTAAGACAATTGCGCTACAATTCTAGCACTATTTGTGTACATGCTTTCTAGCAGATTTATTATGTGTTGTGGACAATTTCTGTACAGTTCTGCACCATGTCAGAAAAAAGTGGATGTGGTTTAATTGAAAAAGGGGCACGGCTTAGCTTGTGACCCTCGTATGCCAACCTTTTATAGTAATAAGTGGCATAAAGTAAACCATCTAATAGAAGGTGTAAGCTTAGACTAGACAGTCTAAACGTATGCCAGATTTATCGACACTATTCATCAACCATTCTTTCTTTTTGTATTAGCCGTTTTCCACCTGACTAATGGTGATGTACAGAATCTTTTCTACATATATTTAATTTTTGTTTTTTTTCTAGGGAAATACTAGGGTTTTTACAAAGAGGGAGGTGTTTGGGGTCATCCTATTTGGGAAAGTTACCCTGCATAGGTAGGGTAAGTAAGGGTATATTAAGGATAATTAGGTGCTGTATACTCTTTTTTTTCTTTTTTCTTTTTTTTTTTATTCGAGTCTAATGAAAGTCAAGATTTAGTTAATGTAAAATAAGGATACACTTTATTTTTAAAACCATCTGCATATACACTAATCAGCCGTAATGTTAAAACCATCTGTCTAGTACTGCCTAGTTCCAAATTGTGCCAACAAGACAACACTAACCTATCGAGGTATGGACTCCTCATGACCTCTGAGATGTCCTGTTGTATCCAGCACCAAGACATTAGTGGCAAATTGAAGTGGACCTATGACATCTTCTAACATGTTTGTATTAATACATAATTGTATTCCCCATAAAGCAACAATAACGCCACAACTTTTTTTTTTTATATTTCAATGTTGTTTGATTCTTCTGTTATTACTTTTAGAAATTTATTACCATTAGTGTTAGCTGAGTGTTACCAATTTTGAGGGGACATAGAGTCGCTGCAGAAACTTGTAGTGTTCAATCACTGCCGATAGTAAGTGCAGGGACACACCCCTTTGACAACTCGAATGGTAATGCCCAGCTGACCGATTCAGTAATACATTTCTACAAGGCTTACCACAGGAGCAGCACAACACAGTTATAAGAGAAGATGCTCCACAATTGTTATCTTACAGGGACACAATTATTTACTAGAACAGACATGTCAGGAGCTGTCACAGGTCTTCACTAAGTCCTGTTAGCTGTGAGGTGTGGTTATGAATAGGATTATCCCTCAGATGCTCAATCGGTTTGAGTTCTAGGGAATTTAGAAGCCAGGTAAATGCCTTGAACTCTTTGTTCAGGAATCATTCAAGGAACAGAATTTTTGCGGGGTGACGAGGCGTATTAGGCCTATTCATATCACATTTTGGCCTCCATCACTGGCATATGTCAGGATCTATAGACAGAAAATAGAGCAAATGAAGCCCAGCTCAGACTACATTTACCTTATAGATTCCTATGGCCCAGACACAGCCTTGTCAGGGTATCCATCCGAATTATCCTTTTTAAATCATCTGAAAGAATGCCACAAATGACAGCCAAAAAGAATTTTAACATGGCCTTATCCCACGGAAAATGACCCCTGTCTTTAAAGAGGTTGTCTCACTGCAAAGATTAGCTTTCAAAATGCAGTGAGAGTTAATTGAAGACCTTTTCCAATTATATAGCTTTTTTTTTTTTTGCTTTGTTGAGGAGATAAGAGATTTAATCTGTCGGCATCTGAGAGCAGGGAGTGATGTCACCATAGGTCAGACTGTCAACAGCTTGAGAACAGTGTGTGTTATCTCTAACAATACAAAGGAGACTAAATTATTTGTTTACTTTAGAGCACATAACTTCAGAGTTCATAGATAAGATCCTCTGCTCTCATGTCAGTGCAATTAGAATAGCTATGAATACAGAGTTGATATACTAATCACTGCTAAAGAACCACGCACAGCCTGACTAGAAAGAGAAAGGACGCATGAATGTAAAACTGCTTGTGGCTCTAATACAGCATGGTGAGACAACACCTTTAAGGAATACTGTTACCAGGAGAGGTGTCCTTGATCTGCAACAATTGGAGCAGCATGGCTCCTGAAGTGGTTCATTTATGACATAAGGGCGACATGTATGATCAGGATTTGCACCCGATTTCTGGCGTATTCTGCGCCTCACCAGCCCGAATCCGCTGTCGGACACAGGGATGCGATGTTAGGCGCAGCCTTCGCCACTTTTGGCTGCGCCTCACATGAAGGGGCGTGCAATGGGCGCGGTGTGGGCGTTCTGGGGCGGGACGCGGCTCATTAGAGAACTCCGAGGCATGCATTATCGCGGCTTGCCAGCTCCAACAGGCAGACCTGGTTGATTCTGGTCTAAATGATCCGGCGGAGGCGAAGTGAAGCGAGAACATAACATGAGAGGAAACATATAGAAGATCGCAAGAGAAATTCATCTCGGCTCTCAGCTCCGTGAGGCATGGAGTATGAATAATAAAAAAAAAAAAATTGCTTTCATTCGGTGTAAAACATTATCAGAAAATGAGCTCAAACCTTCTAAAAAAAAAATAAAATAAAAAAATCACTTTCCAAAAATCTAGAACGACACAACATCAGGAATTAGAATCTTGGAAATTGCCGGGATATACAGTAATTCAAATTCTGTAAGCTATTCTCATTAGTCGGCAGAAACTAGCCAATCAGAATAGGAGCAACAGTGACCCATTAAAACCTATGGAGAAGTGTGGACCAATCAAATTCAAAGGCGGGACAGTTCAAAATACAGTAAAAATGCAGAAAAGAGCTGATTAGTTGAGCTAGCGGGGGCTTGCCTATCTCGGCCAATCAGAATAGGAGCGACAGGCACCCATTATAACCTATGGAGAAGTATTGACCAATCAAATTCAAAGGCGGGACAGTTCAAAATGCAGTAAAAATGCAGAAAAGAGCCGATTGGTTGAGCTAGCGGGGGCTTGGCTATCTCAGCCAATCAGAGCGCAAGCTACTTGTCCCATTGTAGTCAATGGAGAGATCGGGGCAATGAAATCTCGGCTCTCAGCGCCGTGCGGCATGGAGTATGATTAAAAAATCAATTTAATTAAGAGTAAAATATAATTTTACAAACGCCTGAAACCTTATATAAACATAAATCAATCAAATCCCGAACAACGCGTTTGTCGCCGAGACCGGCGCTAAATCAGGAATTGCGATATAGAGAAGTGCCGGGAAATAGAGCAATTCAAATTCTTTAAGCTCTTCTCATTGGTCGGCAAAAACCAGCCAATCAGAATAGGAGCGACAGTGAACCATTATAACCTATGGAGAAGTATGGACCAATCAAATGAAAAGGTGGACAGTTCAAAATACAGTAAAAAAGGCAGAAAAGAGCTGATTGGTTGAGACCAGGCGGCAGATATGAATCCACCAATCATATGTAGTGCGTCTATTTCGAATGGAGAAAGAAGGGCGCGATAGAAGGGCGCCCTAAAAGTTATTACTGTCTATGGGAAATATTCTAGTACTGTGATTGGTTGGGTAGAAGAGGGGCTCGTCCAGCTTAGCCAATCAGTGGCTGAGCTACCTTCTCATAGAGTTCTATAGGGAAAAGAAATGCAGAGCGAGCTCTGTTTGTGATTGGCTAAGTTAAAAGAGGCGCGGTTATTTGGACCAATGGGAGAGCGAGCGACGCTCTTATGGGTTTTCTAATGCAATCTGGAATAAAACTGTACATGCCCGAAATCAATTGATAAGACTCACGAAGTTGTACCAATCTGTATATAAAATAAACATAATATGGGTATAACGAAAAAAAATATTATTCAATAAATTCATTTTTTATTTCTTTATTTTCGTTAGCCAAGGATCAATAGTATGGGTACGAAAATAAAGAAATAAAAATGAATTTATTTATTTATTTTTTTTCGTTACCCCCATATTATTGATCATTTTATATACAGACTGGTACAACTTCGGGAGTATTATCATTTTATTTCGGGCATGTACAGTTTTATTCCAGATTGCATTAGAAAACCCATAAGAGAGTCGTGTGCTCTCCCATTGGTCCAAATAACGCGTCTCTTTTAACTTAGCCAAAAACAAACAGAGCTCGCTCTGCATTTCTTTTCCCCATAGAACTCTATGAAAAGGTAGCTCAGCCGCTGATTGGCTAAGCTGGACGAGACCCTCTTTTCCCCCAACCAATCACAGTACTAGAATATTTCCCATAGACAGTAATAACTTTTAGGGTGCCCTTCTATCGCGCCCTTCTTTCTCCATTCGAAATAGACGCACTACATATGATTGGTGGATTCATATCTGCCGCCTGGGCTCAACCAATCAGCTCTTTTCTGCCTTTTTTACTGTATTTTGAACTGTCCACCTTTTCATTTGATTAGTCAATACTTCTCCGTAGCTTATAATGGTTCACTGTCGCTCCTATTCTGATTGGTTGGTTTCTGCCGACCAATGAGAAGAGCTTAAAGAAATTGAATTACTGTATTTCCCGGCAATTCTCTATATCGCAATTCCTGATGTAGCGCCAGTCTCGGCGACAAATGCATTGTTAGGGATTTGATTGATTTATGTTTATAGAAGGTTTCAGCTCTTTTTCAGATAATATTTTACACTTAATAAAAATAATTTTTTTAATCATACTCCATGCCGCACGGAGCTGAGAGCCGAGATTTCATTGCCCCGATCTCTCCATAGACTACAATGGGACAAGTAGCTTGCGCTCCGATTGGCCGAGATAGCCAAGCCCCCGCTAGCTCAACCAATCAGCTCTGCCTTCTTACTGTATTTTGAACTGTCCCGCCTTTGAATTTGATTGGTCAATACTTCTCCATAGGTTATAATGGGTTCCTCGTGCTCCTATTCTGATTGGCCAGGATTGCTAAGCCACCGCTAGCTCAACCAATCAGCTCTTTTCTGCATTTTTATACTGTATTTTGAACTGTCCCACCTTAGACAGTAATAACTTTTAGGGCGCCCTTCTATCGCGTCCTGCTTTCTCCATTCGAAATAGACGCACTACATATGATTGGTGGATTCATATCTGCCGCCTGGGCTCAACCAATCAGCTCTTTTCTGCCTTTTTTACTGTATTTTGAACTGTGCACCTTTTCATTTGATTGGTCAATACTTCTCCATAGGTTATAATGGTTCACTGTCGCTCCTATTCTGATTGGCTGGTTTCTGCCGACCAATGAGAAGAGGTTACAGAATTTGAATTACTGTATTTCCCGGCAATTTTCTAATATCCAAATTCCTGATGTTGCGCTGTTCTTGATTTTGGAAAGTGATTTTATTTATGTATTTTTTTAGTAAGTTTGAGCTCTTTTTCAAATAATGTTTTACACCTAATAAAGGCGATTTTTTGATTCATACTCCATGCCGCACGGACATGTTTAATGATTTTTCGCTGTCTTCCAGCCTGTCTCGAATCGGGATAAATGTTCGGCGCAGTCCCGCACTGCGCCTAAGTCCTGCACTGCGCCCCACACACTGGCGAGGCGCGGCAAACCTTTCCCCGCATGTATGATCGCACTACCTCGGGCGGCGAATCTTAGGCACAGTCCCGCACTGCGCCTAAGTCCCACACTGCGCCACACACACTGGCGAGGCGCGGTGGACTTTACACTGCATGTATGAGCGCACCTCGGGCGCCGATATACATGAGGCGCAAATTTGCCAGAAAACTGGCGAAAACATGCGCTCCGACGCGGCGAGATTCATACATGTCGCCCTAAAGCTGTATATTTTAGGCACTTTCAGGATATGTGCAGCAGAGAAAGCACATCTTTGTGTTTGGGTTGCAACACTGAGGGACTCAGTGAATGTTAATTAGCGGATCGATGGCATAGGTGTTATTTTAAATTGTTATATAATTAACTAAAGTTGTCACACAACATGATGGCAAGCTGGCACAGGTCTGTTTAAAACGTGGGTCCACCAAGTTGGACTTGGTGCCAACTATACTACTCCAGAAATTATGGTCCCATCTCTGGAATCATCATCCAGTATTTAGGTAGCTAATATGTTTTGGTCTAGAAACTTGTGCTACAGTAGCTCTTTGGTAAATATGCTTCAAAAACTATATTTGGTTCAGCACATCCAAAAAACCTCTTAAAAAATTAAGCATGGGTGCACGCGGTCATGGCTGTAATATAAATACACATAACAATACCAGCAGCACACTATATTAGAATACATTAAAGTTATTTGAGGTTCTTAGTTCACACTTTTGATCAAAACTGCTTAAGCCCACCTTCGAACTTCAACGAGACCTCAATGCAGGTGGGTCCTACACTACGATACACTAACGTTATATTTCTCTGTGGCCTGTCCAGACCTACCTTTCTCGTTGAAGTTCGAAGGTGGGCTTAAGCAGTTTTGAACTAAGAACCTCAAAAAAACTTTCATTTTTTTTAAAGCAGGAATGCTTTTTTCATGTATTCTAATATAGTATGCTGCTGGTATTGTTATGTGTATTTATATTACAGCCACGACAGAGTGCACCCATACTTACTTTTTAAGAGGCTTTTTGGATGTGCTGAACCAAATATAGTTTTTGAATTGTATATAGGGGGAATGGCTGCCTCCATCTTGTTTTTTTGCACTGCACCCATCCTCTCAGGCTTTTAAATCAGTGCAGTGTATTCAGTAGCTGGTGCCTTCACATTCTGAAAGGTAGGTCTGGACAGGCCACAGAGAAATATAACGTTAGTGTAACGTAGTGTAGGACCCACCTGCATTGAGGTCTCGTTGAAGTTCGAAGGTGGGCTTAAGCAATTTTGATCAAAGGAGTTAACTAAGAACCTCAAAAAACTTTCATGTTTTTTCAAAGCAGGAATGTTTTTTTCATGTATTCTAATATAGTGTGCTGCTGGCATTGTTATGTGCTTTTGTTAATATGGACCATGCAGGCTAGCTAAGCTTTGAGTGCCCCATGACCTTGTTGGTTCACCAGTTTTTTTCCTTGGACCACTTTTGGTAAATACTAACCACTGCTTATCAGGAACATCCCATAAGACCTGCTGTTTTGCAGATGCTCGGATCTGGTTATCTGACTTGTCAGTTGACTTTGCACCTAAAATAGAGAAGCAGTGGAACATGCACACTGCTGCATTTAAAGTCTATGGAAACAACCAGGATAGCGAAACGCTGTACTCCGCTATCTCCAAAGACTTGCAATGGAGCAGCAGTGCACAAGTTCAACCGCTGCTTCTTTCAAACACTTCATCGCTGTGTGAATGTGGTGAGTTAGGGCAGAGAGCTACATGGGAGTGGACAAAAAAAACTCACTGAAAAACGTAAAACCGTTCATAAAACCAAGTTTTTTGTCCAGTGCATGTCAAAAACAGCTGGAAAAAAAAGGCCAGTATTTGGCGCATTTTGCATTTTTTTGCCGTGTTTTTTGATTTTTTTGGGCGCGTTTTGAGGCGCTTTTTTTGTAGAAATGCACAACATTATAATTGCTGCAAAAAAATGCCAGAAAACAAGCTGCAAAAAACGTACAGAGGTTTACATAGACTTCAATAGTAAATTTTCCTTCCTGCGCTGGCGTTTTTTGCAATGTTCCCAAAAACGACCAGCAGCAAACCCGAGCTGAAAAGAAAAACGTTTGTGGAGACTACAGAACTTTTTACCATTAAAGTTTATGGGATCTATTTTCAGTCGTTTTTTCAGCAGTTTTAGAAAACGAAAAACACTGAAAAAAAGTACTGAAAATGTGTGCAGTGGAGATATAGCCTTACGGACCCCAGCAATCAGACATTTATCCTGCGGATGCTTTTCTTGGCACGATCCCTTTATCTTTTTCTGTCAGTGTTTTTTATGTTGTGGCTAATCACTGGTAACAGCGATGTTTGCGCATATTCCTCCACGAGTTCATGAAAGGAAAGCACTCACTACCTTTCCTACAGCTCTATCACGTAATAGTCATAGGGCACGCTGAATCATTAAACAAATAGTGTCATGAAATGGAAACTGGCTAACAAGGTAAGAGATGTTGTCACAGATTAAGAAATGACCGACATATGATGATGGATGTCATTAACAGCTATTTTTAGGACTTAATTATATGTTTAAGAGGGGAAAAAATTGAGAAAGCTCGATTAAACTCTATGGAAATCATTCAAACAAAATTACATTAATAAATTTAAAAAAAAAATAACACAAATAATCATAAATAACAGAAGACTGTTCACACGGCGTTTGTTAAATATGTGTTTGAGTACGTTTTACTTACCGAAAAACGGACCCCATTACGTATTTAAAAATTTTCAAGTGTGATTATATTGATTTCAATGTAAAATATGTATGGTCTTTCAGACAAAACATGTTTTACATACGGTTTTGCACTGCGTTAAACGGATGCGTTCAAGGAATTAACTGTCAATTTTGTCCGGCAGCGCTTTTAAAAGGCAATAGAAAGCTATTGGGATCTTTTTGCAGTCCAGAAAATGTATCCAAGTACAACCGTTTTGAGTAATTTTTGGGGATGCATTTGACGCAATACATTTTAATTTTGAAAAAAAACTATCCAAAGACTAGTTCCCATTTTTCCCAAAAGGATGTCCAGGGGTTTAAATTTTCGGGACTTTTTTTTCCCCCGCAATTAGCCTGGGGGCGGGGGGCGGGGGGGGAGGGGGGGAGTGTCCGGGGGGGGGGGGCACTTTCCCGGCCCATAAAATACCTGTAGCGGGGTTTTAACCCGCTAGAAAATGACATGTAAATTTATCTCCCGCCCCGGCGGTTTTCGCCGGGCGGGGGAGGAGACGAATCCATAGTTCTCTATGAGAAACGGGAAATTCCCGGAAAATGGAAGGGCCGTTTTTCACCCCCGTAAATTTGCGCACTCCGGCGCGAAAATTTACGGACCGAATACGGCCCTTTTAAGGCCATGTGAACATGGCAAACCGCTGCCTTTTTCAAAGTAATTGAACTAAAAACTGGTTGCCCATGTCGTTTTACTGCGGGAGCTTTATAAATGCAGGTGTTTTGTAATTAACTTTTTTGGGAACAAGGTGAAATGTTTAAAAAAAAAAAAAAGTGTATTTTAAAAACCTTCCAGACGCATTTTTTTTTCACATTCTTTTTTTTCCTTGCCTTCCAGAGGGGATAATTTTTTTTTTTTTCTTAATAGACTTGGTGGCTTTTTTTTTTGCGGGACAAAATGTACTTTTAAGGTGTATTCACCCATCTATAAAATTAGGGAAACCACAAAAAAAATCAATTGGGGAAAATATTGAAAAAAATAAATTGGGGCAATGTTTTTCAAAAGGGTTTTTTTTCACCCTTCAATATTCATAAAATTATGTGTTATCTTTTTTTTAAGGTTGTTCAATCCGGGAATAAACAACATGTATGGTTTTTTTTGTTTTGTACAAAAAAAAAAATAAAAATTTTCTATTTTTCACATTTTGCGACCAAAACTTTTTTGTACTTCCCCCCTATGGACTTGGGCAAGGGGGGCCCTTTTTTTTTCCGGCTGAAGTTTACTTTTTATTGGTACCCGATTGGGGAAAACACGCAATTTTTTTTTCATTTTATTCCAAATTTTTAGGGAGTTTAAATGCCAAAAGAAAAACCCAATTTTTGGCGTTTTGAAATTTTTTTTGGTTATGGTGCCAGGGACGGATAAAAATTACATTTTTCTAGATGGACTTTTTTTGGGGGGGGATCAAATTATTGTAAAATTTTTTTTTACATTATTTTGGGTTTTTTATTCGTAAAATGGCAAAAAGGGGATGATTCAAATTTGAATTTATTTTTTATACTTTAAATTTTTTTTTACTTTAACTGTGAGTCCCCCAGGGTGCTTTCCAATGGGGGGCGTGATCATTTTTTACTTTGTAATACAATTTAACAGGGGGGTACAAATAGGGAAAAATTTTATACACCACCCCCCCGGCTTCCACTGCCTGTAACCGATCCCCAGGGGGGCCCCATACTGTAAGAACGGTGTCAGCACCGATCTCATTAACAGACTCGCGGCAGTTTTTCGCGTGGTGTCTTTGTAGCGCAATCCCGCTACAAAGCCCCTTACCGCCATCAGGACATACCCATATATCCAGATATGCTAAAGGGTTAAAAAATGTATAGTGTCTTGATTTTGTAATGGAGTTGAAACATGCAACAAAACACACCATGTGAACATCCCCGATGAATGCCTTCACTTTGGGGCCCGGTTTTTTGTTGCATATCACTGCAGCAAAATGCCCCTTTTTACTAGTAAGTCAGGGGCTTTTGGTAAGCCAAAGACTCTCTCATACATGGCACCTGTTTAAGCGATAAAAATTTTCTGTAGAAAAGGTAAATCAAGCTTTTATCACTTTTGAACAAAAATCAAGCTATTTAAGTGAAATAAAATATATTTTTGGGTACAAAACCCAAAAAACCCTTTTAAAAAATTGTCAACAGTGTCAACAAAAAAGTAAAAAAAAAAGTTTTTCAGGGGTTCCACCTTTTATTTTCATGATGCGTTGATGATTTGGGAAATCCCAACGGAGACCCCCAACAAAATCCCAAATAATTCAAATGATCCCAAAAGAGACTGAATAAATTTTGAGTCTTAATTGTTCTGAAAAATGATCCCCCTCCCTCAGACTCTTTCAACCCTTGGTCTCATTTTCCCGGTAGAGAATGGCCTCACATAACTTTTGGTTTGGGGGCAAAGGGGGGTCCAACGGAACATCCTAACTACCTCAGGGAATAAAGGAATCTCCTCAAGCACAGTCAGTTTTCACTTACTTCTTTGAGAGCAAGTGAAAAATTTTGCTGAAATCTGATCAATCTGTTTGCTATGGGAGCAGAATCTTTTCCCCTGCGGCAACGCATTGCCTGCTCCATGTCATTCAAATACTTTTAATTAAACTACCAATTTATTATATATTTTGGAGTCTAACTCGTTCCGTTTTAGAAGACTCCACCAAAATGGACATCAACTCCAACTCCACAGCCCTTCTTTTGGTTTCCTAAATTGTTTGGAAAAGTGTTGGTAATCAGTTCTTGTGCTCATACTCTGGAGTTTAAACACAATAACTGATTACTCACTTGCAACACCTTCCCAAACAATTTAGGAAACTAAAAAAAGCCGTTAATAATGGCAGTTTTAATCAAGTGCAGTACTGCAACAGAACAACCGCACCACAAAATAGGACAAAACTGCACCATGTGAAAGAACTATAAAATGATCAAGACAATTTTAATATTAAAGAGCCAAAGAATTTCACATCATGTTTTTTATCTTATTTTTAGCATGTCTTGATCCAGGGGCGTTGCTGGGATCCTAAAACATCCGGGGCCTGGGCCCTCTGTGTTACGTTTTGCTCAGGGCGGCTGGGTTCACACAGCATTTTTCACGCCACACTGAACTGCAACATGTATGTTTACAGAGAAAATAATGTATATTCCTGTCACTAATTTTTACGTGTATTACACATAAATCCTGTACAGCAAATATGTCGGCGCAGATTCTGATTACATAGTGGCCTGCTGAGGAGATGATCCTCAGCAGGACACTATGTAATCAGAATCTGCGCTGACAAATTTACTGTTTCAAAACCTCTCACCTACATATCATAGTGTAATTCCCCTAAATAACAGCCATACAGTTACCAAATAATATACCTATACATATACTTCTGTAGAGCCTGTGTGCAACTGGTAGTCACATGTGGTTCTATTTGGCCTGGGTCTGGCAAAATTATTTGGTCCTTAAGTAGTAATAACATAAGGACCAAGGACCAAATAATTTTGCCAGACCCAGGCCAAATAGAAACCCATGGACTCCATTGCACAAGGCCTAAGAAGTATATACCACCAAACGTACCTTAGGGTGCTCCCAGTTGTCCGGCCCCTGCAGACTGAAATTTTCCCACCACACGTGACAATAAGATAATCCCAGGTACACAGGCACCAGCAGACATAAAAGTGATTAACTTCATTTAAAAGTGCTCACGGGTACTCTTTCTGAAGATTTTTTTTCCGTGCTTTTTTTTTAAAATCCGAAAGATTTCTCCCCCCCAAAGACTCTCTCTGCAAAAATTTCCCAACAACTTTTAAATCCTTTTTTTCCCGCACCTTATTCAAAATATCTACTAAGGGGGTTTATATACTTTCCTACCTAATCAGGGTTTATACAGGAAAGCATGTTGAGACCTCATCCCCACAGTAATGCACTTTCCTATGATATTAAAACCAGGTGCTTGCTATGGTGGATTGGAAGTCACCAATTGTTTCTATATAAGCCCCCACTAGTTTGGGAGGTAATAGATAGGTATAGAAGTCCCAGTAGTAGGTAAGTACCCTTGGTAGACAGACCCCCTCAGTATGTAGAAAGGTATATATGGCCCCCCTGTATGTAGTTTATATAGTCCCCCACAGTAGAGAGGTAGGTATAGTATAAATATAGGTATACTAAGTAAGTACGCACACAGGGGCCCATGTAGATAGGTATACAGCCACATTCAGTAGCTAGAAAGGTGTATACTGCGCCTGAGTAGGTAGGTAAATAAGTCGCTTAGGTAGGTAGGTACTATTCCAGTAGATAGGTAGATATATAGATCCTCTAGAACAAACATCCTTAAACTACGGCCCTCCAGCTGTTGGGAAACTACAACTCCCATCATTCCCACTGTTATAGATTATATAAATGCATGGGAGTTGTAGTTTCCCAACAGCTGGAGGGACATAGTTTGAGGATGCCTGCTCTAGAAGGTTGTTAGGTATATTGGTCCCCCAGCATGTAGGTAGGTAAATAGCCCCTCCCCCCTTCCTGGATGGGTTAGTATGGTAGGTATACTGGTCCCCTACTAAACTGATAGTTGTATAGGGCCCTCAGTCTGTAGGTAGGTATATATGCCCCCAAGTTTGTAGGTAGGTATATATGTCCCCTATTAGGTTATAGGACTCCCCAGTCTGTAGGTAGGAATGTAAGGCCGATTGAACACGAATACTCACCTCTCCCCAATCCCCTTATGAAGTCCTCACTGCTCTCGGTCTTCATGCACAGGCAGCTTGACACCATCATACTATGCATGCAACATGAAGACATTCTAACGCCACCTGTGCTATATACTCCGGAGGGCCGCAAGCCTGCTTACGACCCCAGGAGTAATTCACAGGGCAGGGAGCTCTCACTCTCTGCTCTGCCGTAGAGTGCAAGAATATCAAGAGGATGCACAGGCAGTCGACAAGACCACCGGCACTCTGGACCCACAGCAGTGGCCTGGAGCCCGGATCCAACTGCCTAGTGACACCTGTGCTATCAGGAAATGTTCCTGACATACATATGCTAAATGTAATTAATAACAGAGATGCTGAAGCGTTAAAGAAAAAAAATGATGGTGAAACTTTACACGTATGGAAGTTATCATACATGTGCTATGCATTTATAATGTAATATTTTATCTTTTTTTAACACCATAAAATTACAGGGCTTTTTAGTGCTGCAGGTTGTCTTGTAGCTCGGTACAAGCCTGCCATCTCAAAGAATGGTGCTTACGGCTGTCCTCCCTGTTAATTTCTATGGGGGTTTCGAATGTGGCTGAGGTAGGGGATATATAATATGCATGTTTAAGCTGGGGGTTGTTTGTTAAATAAAACATAGTTGAAAGAATATGGTGTCTGTTGTGTTTTTCAGTTTTATTTATGTTGCCCTGTAATCTGTAATACTTTAATTTATTTAATAATTTGTAACTTTTTTTTTATGTCCATAATATATATTCTTATATTTGACATAACATTGTCGCATGCCCAGGTAAAACACATGTGCGTCTGTTCGGGCATACACTTAGGCCGTGTTCACACGGCTTATTCACGGCGGATTTGTGAGCCGGATTGCGCCCCATAGACTGTCATTATCTATGACGCGTACGCGCCGTAAATAATGTGCATGTCACTTTCTCCCCCCGCGGTGGATTCACCGAGCGGGGAGGAGCGACGGAATCCACTGTTCTCTATGAGAGCAGTGGATTACCGTAATTACTCCAATGGATTGGCGCCGTACTGCAGCGCAAATCCGGCGCAGAGTACGGCGCCAATCCGCGGGCAAATAAGTCGTGTGAACGAGGCCTAACAGTTTCTAATACTAGTCAGCCCACTGCACTTTGTCTGTATTGTGATCATTGCTCATTGGAGTGCCTCAAGTGTTTAAAAAGCCAGATCAAAGAGACCATTACTGCAGCAGAGTAAGGGTATGATCAGATGCCATATACCAGTACATACCTTTGTGTGCCGCTATACACGTCCTGTGGGAAGTACACGCTGGCCAGTGCGTACTTCCCACAGTTCTCCGGCACGGCCCCCATTCACTCTCCCTGTCCCCGGCGCATGTCACTTCTTTTTACCGCCACACAGTATGTGAAATCATAGCACTCAGTGAATGCTACCATTTTACTGTATTTGCAGGGTGTACTTCAGGCACATAGCAGTGCAATTACGCCCCGAAATATGCCCAGCTAATATGCCAAGGCTGGGTTCGCACAGCAGTATTTTGATCAGTATTCTGCATCAGTACTGGCAAGCCACAACCAGGAGTGGATCCAAAACACAGAAGAGGTGCAAATCTCTCAATTATACCTATGCTCTTCATTGGTTCCACTCCTGGTTTTAGCTTACAAATACTGATGCACAACACTGGTGTGTGAACCCAACCGTACTGTCAATCTTCACAGGACTCTCATTTCACTGTGGACAAAGCTTTTGTGCCCATGCTATTAATAATTATATACATTTAAGGCATCGCCTTTAATGCACAGGGCTAAAAAATGTTGTAACAGAAACTGATATTTTTTTTAATTTGTTTTTTGTTATAAAATTTTTTCGTGGGAAAAGTTTATTTTTTATAATACTTATGTTACTCTCCACCCCCCCAAAAAAAAGTCTGAAATATTCCAGTTTTACTACCAGTTAATAAGGGAACATCCAGACGGTGCGATTTTCAATGGGTATTTTATTGTGGATGTTGGTCATTTTTTATTTCTGGTAGATTCCGGTGGATTTACAGCCCCATTCATTACTATGGGGTTTTGGACACGGATCCACATCCAAAACGACATACAAATGTTTTTACAAGAGTATATTAACAGTCCCCATTGATGGTTAACATGGCGTTTACACAGTGCGTAGAGTACTTTCATCAGCGCTCTGGACCGACTCCCATCCACATTCTCTGTGCATCGGGGAATATGCTAGTAAATCATAGCACTCAATAAGTGCTATACTTTTACCATATCTGGGGGTGTACTTCGGGCCCTTTGCAGGGCAATTACAGCCTGTACTACGCCCCGCAAATCAACTGTGTGAACATAACCCTTAGGTGGAAAAAAATTATGGATGAACTGAGCCATCTGGAAAAGTGGAGGGCTGCGCGAACTACTGTCTAAGCAGAAAGGAGAGTATAGATCACATTTACTACTACTGGGTACACTGCTACATCTAGGGCAGCTATATACTAACTACAAAAAGGGAGACCTCAAGAAATGTATATGGCCAGGACTCCAAATGAACACTTGCAGCTCATTTGAAAAACCAGACGGATTTACTACTTGTTATGACACTGCCACCCTTGCCAAGTTAAATAACCAATTTACTTACCGAGTGCTTAGCTGCCCCTACCAGTAGTATGCAAGCAATTTCTATTAATCAGCTAATACAAAACTACCAAAACTTTCATTACAGTAGGAGATGTTTAAAGGGGTTTTCTCGTTTCAAAGATCATATCTCAGATTATGGGGACAGTAAAAATAAGCACTTTTGTAATTGGTTTGCATTACCTAAGTCACTTAGTATAGCAGATATGAACTTTTCTGTGCATCAATAGCTATTTTTTGCAGCTGCTAGTCTGGGACAAGCCCCCGGTCGGATTCCGCCCCCTATGGACACGCCCCCCGCACTGCGATTGGCTGACATTTCATTCAGTCTGTTGGGATACGCCCCGAGACAGGAAACACCCTGGACACGCCCACTGCACTGTGATTGGCTGCTTGCACACTGTGTTTACTCCCCTCTGAGCTGTTAAAACCGAAAGTAAAACCAACTATATGAGAGGGCTGCTGGCTCTATACTCATCTCCCAGCTCTAAGGTGAATGATCTGGCTAATTACTGACTGTTTAACTCATAGATCCCCTCACATAACACAGTCTTGTCCTGTGTGTCCTCCATATAACACAGTCACACAGTCTCCTGCCTGATAACAGAGGGGAAAGGGGGGCAGTGTGCATTTCTCACATGGGTTTTATCCTTTCAGGCTGTGTGTATAACTGGTTATAGCACAGCAAGGAGCTTGTGGAGCTTGAAGCTGAATGCTCTGCAGACACATGAGAACATTGCAGGAGGCTGTCTAGCTGTCCTCAACAGACAACCTTCCCCTTCCCCTGCTTCACAAAGAATGATGATGATGTCACGGCCCTTCAGTGAGGAGAGACACGCCTCCTGGCAGGAGAGACAGCCTGCTGAGAGAAGAGACTCGCCCCTGGATTTCAAATTCAATCTCATTGAATTAGCAGAAGAGCACGAACAAATTCAAACGATTAAAACCCCTTTAAAGGGTTTTTCTACTACAAGGATTCCTTTTTATGTTAAAGATCTTGCAAAAACAAGTCATTTGCAATAAATGGGCCATTAACAGTGTCCTATCTATTCTGAGATATCCCCTCTTGTATAGGCTGCAAACAGCTCCTCAGGTGGACTATAGCTACAGGACCTGTTTTTATCTCTCCCGATAGGCTGCCAGCACTGGTTTGCTATAAACTACAGACCTGGGTTCTACTGCAGCCTAGTGGGGAAACCAGTAAACAAAACCCCCAAAATTTAAAATGAAACCAAGAAAACAGGACTGAGGTAAGATGAATCAATGTAGTGAGACAACCCCTTTAAGTGTTAAGGAGACTACTAATCTTGCTTCATAGAATGTGTGGCAAAAAATTCTTGACAAATTTCAAGTACAAGCCAGTCCTGAAGCACCTTAAAGCAAATCTTTAAATCCACTTAGCAGCGGTGTCCTTCATATTTTCTGCAAATGCCACGAAGACCAAAAGACCCAAGTATCACTGAAGTGAGCACAAATACTGCACTTACTCTCCAGAGAAAAGCTCTCCTGGATGCAGGATGTACTGGAAGACAACGAATAATCATGTCTAAAATGTCTTTATAACAAACACATGGTCTGCTTTCTGTAAAGCCTTGCAGACCTCACTAATATAATTACAACTCCTACAACTAGAAATAAGAGCAACACAAAGAAAGGTGAGAAAACATGAAACAGGCACTGAATGAGGTTGTCCACAGAAATATAAGCAAAGCCAAACAATACAAGTTACTGGCAGGTATGGAAATCTGCCCAATACTTTAAAAATAATACAAATTCATAATGCAGACATTTCCCACTAGGACCTGTGTATTAGGCTCAGCAAACCAATTACCTTGGGGGAAAAAAGTATTTAGTCAGCCACCAATTGTGCAAGTTCTCCCACTTAAAAAGATGAGAGAGACCTGAAATTGACATCATAGGTCGACCTCAACTATGAGAGACAAAATGAGAAAACAAATCCCGAAAATCACATTGTCTGATTTGGGGAAAAAATTTTTATTTGTAAATTATGTGAAAATAAGTATTTGATCAATAACAAAAGTTCATTCTAAACACTTTGTATAATATCCTTAGTTGGCAATGACAAAGTCTTCACAAGGTTGGCACACACTGTTGCTGGTATGTTGGCCCCTTCCTCCATGCAGATCTCCTCTAGAGCAGCGATGTTTTGGGGCTGTCACTGGGCAACACGGACTTTCAACTCCCTCCAAAGGTTTTCTATTCCTCTTTTCAGGAAGAGGCAGGTATACACTCACCGGCCAATTTATTAGGTACACCTGTCTAACTGCTCGTTAACACTTAATTTCTAATCAGCCAAATACATGGCGCAACTCAGTGCATTTAGGCATGTAGACATGGTCAAGACAATCTCCTGCCCGTTCAAACCGGCATCAGTATGGGGAAGAAGGTGATTTGAGTGCCTTTGAAAAGTTGGGATGGTTGTTGGTGCCAGAAGGGCTGGTCTGAGTATTTTCAGAAAACTGCTGATCTCCTGGGATTTTTCACGGGACAACCATCTCTAGGGTTTACAGAGAATGGTCCGAAAAAGAAAAAAAAATCCAGTGAGCGGCAGTCCTGTGGGCGGAAATGCCCTTTTGATTGCCAAAAGGGTCAAAGGAGAATGGGCCCGACTGGTTCGAGCTGATAGAAAGGCAACAGTGACTCAAATAGCCACCCGTTACAACCAAGGTAGGCAGAAGCGCTGAACTGTTCCATCTCTGATAATAAACTGCTGTCTGGGTTCAAAGCAAAGCAACCATGGATAAAAAAAAAAGGAGAAAAGAAGTCAAAAAGACTGATCCAGAACAAAAAACAACAGGTCTGAAAAGTGATTTTAAAAAAAGCTAGAGTACACAAAATAATTCTTCATCTGCTTTACATTAGAAAATATTCCATGTCCAGTATTTTTCATTAATATTAGATAAGACGGGAGTACACAAAGACATGTTAGTCCCAAAATATTTCCCTTTAGGGGTATAAATATTTTAATATCTACATATACAGCGGTAGCAAGAAGAATTTGTCATTTTACTAAGCACTGAATATGATAACTATTAACAAATTGTTTTTCCTATGGCTTTGTTAATCCCACCAGAAACTGATACATTGAAAAGGATACACGGGACACTAAGTATGGAAAATAAAGCAGGCATCAATTTGCATGCGTCACACAAATGATTTATCAAACACCGTCCAAGTCTGCAGAATAGACACAGATAACAAAATAGAACTGTATACAAAGTAAACACAGCACTAAAGACCTGACCGAGGGAGAACTACGCACTCACAAATTTCACAGATAGGTTATGTTTTCACTTATGCCATGGATCAGGCATCCATGTCATCCTAGGTCCATTGAGTTCCATATTATACAGGTATTCTGCTGTAAAAGCATTATGAAAAGTATATGAAAGTAACATACAGGGGCCTCTCAAGTTACAATGTCCTCAGGATACAACATTCCCAGCTTGCTTGGGACATTGTATCTTGAAACCACACTTAACATACAATGTTACAGGCCATGTGATTATCATGAATATTTTACTTATTAACAAAAACCTGTATTAGTGAGGTGCATGCAGTGATTGCCAGTCTAATAGCGCCTCTATAGTGCCGTGCGATAAAACACCATGTACTGTAATGCATATTTACATGTGCCAGGATCGGCGGCTCCTTTGGGCACTAGTATGCAGAAATGGGGAAAACAGAGTAGAGGGGTACTGGAAAAGTGAGGATTCGAAGATATTTGGCTGGTAAATCCTGCAGAGACGAGTCACGGCAGAGTAGAGTCATACTGGTGGTCTGGACCACATGAAGAAGAAAAGGAAACGTGAAAAAAATCCAGTCATAGATGACTTCTCTGTGAGTCCACTGTACTACAATCAACCTATAGGTCTGCAAAGGGCCTGTGTAAAACTGGTATCTACCATTATATGGTCACTCTATAACGTGAATATTGGTAGTAGCATAATGGTTTATGTTCAGGAACAGTATTGTGCCATGATTCAGTCACTATGTGTTTCAGATTCCATCCACATAGTATATCTTGGGGGTTTACCCAGTATATTATATGTTTCAATCAATGATGCCATTACAAAGTACATCTTGGTCTCGCAAAAAAACAAAGCCCCTCATCGAATCTTTTACAATCAATGACTATATTAAGTAGAAACTTTAAAAAAAAAATGGTTTAAGGACTTTCAGAAGGTTGTTGTTCGTGGCTGTGCATTGGCTGGAGTGCTGTACTGGAACAATGGCGGCGTTGAACGGGGAGCATCCGGGGAAGTAAGTATGAGTCTTCTCTTCCCTTTTTTCTCATTCCCTGAATGGATAAACGTGAAGTATCTAATCAATCCCAGAACACCCCTTTAAAGTAAGATTTGGATTTTAAAAACCGACTGTAAAACCATCCCCATAGACCCCAACTGAAAATCCGCATTGTAGTCCACACAAATTTCTGAGGTCGCATTTAAAAACTGCCGTTTAATCAAAAAAAATTATTTTTTGCTATATTTCAATCAGAAAAATGTGGGTGGGTAAAAATGTACTAATGAAGTCAATGAGGTGACATGAATAATGAGCGCCCCCCCAAAAAAAATCAATCGCGCTTTATTATGCAAAAACTAAATCCGAAAACCGCCTCAAAATCCGACGGAAATCAGTGTCAAAAAACAAAACCGAGTTAAAAATTCTCGGGTTCTTGTGTAAAATGTTATTAAAATTTTCGTCTAACAACGCACTTTTAGGATTCAGAATCCGACGAGTACTTTGTCCTTTGTCGTGTGGACAGTCCCTAGACTAGAGACCTTCTTTCATTTCAATAGAATACCAGTCGCTGTGTGGAATGAGACCACCAAAGAGGACAGTGTTTCTTAGTTATGTCAAAACTATCACCATCTTATTTCTGGGAGGTAGAAATAGAAAATTACAAACACAGGAGATGATAAAGCACTGAAAAAGCAGAGACCTCAAGATTGGAGCCAGGAAAATCTAAAAAACATTTAAATTGTTTCTCATTGATGATCGTGTTGCAATTTACTCGTTTTCAAAGAAAAATACAATCGTGCTTAACTTTTCAAATGTCCATATTTTCTGGCACTGATGCCACAGATGCCAACCATGGAAACAACTGCATGCCTGTATTACTTGAAGTTGGCATATCTAGGGCAAGACGAAAAACTCTCGTATGCTTTTTTTCATTATTGTTAGTTATATGGTTATATTTTTTGTTTCTGCGGGACCAACAGGGTTTACATTTTTGCACCAAGGCCAAATTGCCTAAGGTACGTCTACACAAACAGTATTTACTGCAGATTTTTTTTTTTAAGCGGATTTGGTATTAGGATCCGCAAAAAATTCAACTGTAGACCATTCCCATAGATCTAGTTTAGAAAAATCCAAGCTGTAGTCTACTTCAAATTCTCTGAGGTCGGATTTGAATCAAAAAACCAGGTCACACAAAAGTTCTAAAATCTGCTATTTTTCAATTGAAAACGGCAGCATTTATTAGTAAGTGTTTAATTGAATGGGGATGGACGAAATCCAAAAACCGCTGCAAAAAACAGGATTAAAACCAGTGGCGCAAAAACAAAACAAGTGTAAAATACTGGTTGGATTGATTAGAATATGATGAGTTTTTAGTCCTTTGCCATGTGGCATAGCCTAACAGACTTGTGTTGTACAGGATCTAAGAACAAGAACTCCATAAAAGTTAGACATATCAGCCTTATTTTCGGTTAAATATAAAGTTATGAGTTGCTTCTTTAAAATTTACACGTGAAACCCACCCAAAATGTGCCCACTAAATGGAAATAAAGAATGTAGATACAACGCTTGTGTTGCATAGATTTCACAGTGGCCATGGCTCCAGATTTGGGCAATGGGCACATCTATTCACTTAAAGTGAACCTATAGTTGGTTTTTGCTACCTATCTGAGAGCAGGGTTTGAGAGAGAAGGAAATAGGAATGCAGAGCTATTTATTAATATATGTTTTTACATGATCTGATGCAGAATTTCTGAGATAAAAGCAGGCAAATATTTGACCATGTACCTAAATATAAATCCCAGTCTTATTGTTCTCACATAGCTATACAAATCATCTCTTTCACACACATTTTAACCACCAACACCCTCTCCACCGCCATTCAATCAAATGTGGGCGGGGACTCAGCAGGAACTTTCACTGTCCCTTTAAGGGGTTTTGTGCCAATAGTTACGTTTCATCCATAGGGTAGCTGTGAATATGTACTGACTGTTGAGATCAGATGTATCATCTACCTTGGGGATAGGTAATAACCGTTAATTGTTATGGGAAACTAAAAACCCTTAACTAGATGACGAACCACCCGTTGACTCTAAACTCCCAGGCGGTTGTTCCTATACCTCTGCACGTTATGACCCGGTTCACTTTAAACATTTTTGTATTACGTTACATTGGACTTAATCCCTCGAAGCATCTGTTGCTCAGATGATTGCTGCCACCGACCAAGTTCAATAAAACATTAACTCCTTAACGACGCCACTTCTTTGGGGAGTCGGCTGGAGCAGGTGGTGGGTTCAGTCTGCAGCGACGTTCTTTTGGCGTCGCTTGCAGGGACATCCAGAGTTTGCGCGCGCAGCAGCGCTGGGAACGGGGGGCTTTCACTACCAAGCCCTGTGCACAGCGCAGCTACCTGCAAGCACCGACGGGAACAGACCTGCACTGTCAGCCCTGGGGACCTAGAGTAGCCCAGGACTGTCTGTGTAAGAAGCCAGCAATCAGGGCGACTGGTGGAGCTGCACATGATCCACTGCCTGTGTCAGATGAAACAGATTATAATGTATTAGAATATACTAATTAATTTACTAAGTGTAAAAAAAAAAAGTAACAGTAAAAAATGTAAAAGAAACATAAGATGTAAAAAAATTAAAATAAATAAAAATTAATTTTTTAAGAAAAAAAAATAATTGTGCATCATTACCCACAATAAAACTTACACATATTAGGTATCAATACAACCGTAATACACTGTAGAATTAATCTAACAGAGTTATTAAATTGTGAAATGTGAATGGTAATATAAAAAATAACAAAACCTTTTTCTTTACAAAATTGAAAAAAAAAACTGCAATTATTTTATAAGTAAATTTAAACTATTCCCCCATAAAGTACAATATCATCTCGAATAAAACAATGGCATACTATTAACTCGCTGTCATGAAAAAAATAAAAAAATTTACTAAATGTGAAACTCAAGGAAGCAAAAACTTAAAAAAAAAAGGGGAGTTAGGGGGTTTACTACCAGGTGAAGTACCAAGCACTTGATGTGATAGCCACAAAGTGCAGCTATCAGTTCTTAAAAGTTAATGTTTTGGAAGCAGAACAAAAAAAAAATGGAAAATCTTTAGGTCCTGAGGCCAAATTCGTTTATGGACTGAGTGTTAGGATCAGAAAATCTCCAGAAAGGAAAATCCTTTCCACAAGATCGTTCAGTTGTTCTTTTTGTCCCTAATATGGCTATGTCTATATTATCCCTTTAGGGTATTGTTCACACAATGTATTTGCGGGGCATTTATTCGGCGCTGTAATGAGATGATATGACGCCCCGCAGAAAACTCACCGTCCTGCAAAATACTGGTAAGTCAATCGCTCACATTGAGAGATAATGACGTTACTACTGTTTTCCACCGATGCAAATATGCGGCAGGAAGAAAGCAGTGACGTCACATCTTCCAGTGGGTTGCACCTCAGAAGTAACACTGGCTAGTTGGATTGCCGGTGTATTTGACGGCATGCAGAGTAGGGCAAAATACGCCTGCAATACCATCTGTGATCATACCCTTCAGTTAAGGGACTAAATAGCCCTTTTAATATGATCTAGGTATGAAGAAAGCTTGTATCAAAATGCTAATATTCTATGTATTCAAGAAACCCATTTGCACAATATGATAGTTGTAGACTAAATAAACAACAAATCCCCATATATTTACGGCCTGCAGAGAGAACAGAAGGGCAGGAGTTCTATTGGCTATAAGGAATTCTGTTTTTTTCCAACGAATACAATCACCCATTGAAGATGCAAGGGTAGATTAATATATATTGGTTGTGTGATTGTGTGATGGCATCACGCTACCACTTTCTTAATATTTTACGCTCCATTACTTCTCCACATATTAGGTTTAGTAACAGACTCTTTTAGAAAATAAAAATCATGAAAGTTTTATATGCTACACTTATATTTGTTGCAGGTGCAGAGATTTTATATTTTTTAATTCGAGAGGAAGTTTGATTGAAGTAGAAATGCAAAACAAACCATATAAATGCAAAGACCATGCTAATTTACACAAGCGTATACGAAAAAAACCATATAAAAGCATGTAAGAAACAATAAAAACATAAGCAGTTAAATCACGATGTACCTTGAGCTGCCCATAAGGACAGCTCAGCACTGTGTTCAGTACCAAAATAAGCATAGAAATTGCAAATGGTAAAAGTTTTGGACTATGCATAATAAGTGCGCACTACCTCAAATAAACTCCTGCTAAGCCGTAAAGTAGCTAACAATACAAACAATAGAGACACGGACGGGGGGGGACTGACACACAGACAACAAAATATGGGGGGAAGACTAGTAATACAGCACACAGGGTCACAGCCTTGTCCAAAATACTCACAGAAACCGCATTCGGCACCTTAAGCGGGCGGCCACTTCCAGCCATGAAGAAAGAATAAGGGCAGACTCCCCATCCAACGCGAAGGGTCCCGAGGGTACCTCCCCTAGGATAGCAGATCAAGAGGCGGAAGACTTGATCGTGAACCAATAGAACCATATTTTTATTAAAACAAAGTAGTTGAGCGGGGGGGAGTGGCCGGGCACCAAATTCTCCATCTCGACATTATAAATTGTTTTCATTGTTTGGTACAGAGTTTTAATACGGTCAATGAGGCGCACTCTGGATTCCCACATCTAAAGGGTGCTTTCACAAGTGCGTTTCTGACACATTTTTTGCCGTGATTTTTCCACAGTTTTTTGCAGGAAGGCCACAGCAATTAATGCTGTACACTGCTGCACCAAAAAACGCCATCAAAAATTCGCTGGGGCAAAAACACACCGTGTGAAAGCACCCTAAAAACCCCAATAAACTCAATTAGACCCTAGCTAAAACACAGGTCCGACTTGTATGATACATGGAGATAATTTTCATGAAGTAGCAAAGGGATTTCTACTTTTATCAAATGTTACAACTAAACATTATTTGAATGAAAGAGAACCCTAAGGGCATGTTCACACCGACAGATTTGAATGAGGTTATGGCCGCGGGTTTGACGCGGTTCTCGCGCCAAGACCACATCCAAAATCTTGCCCAGTTTCTTAACATGGTTTCCTATGTTGAAACCATGTTTAATAATTCTTACGGCGCGGGTTTGTCGGGCTTTGGGGGGGCCGCCGGGCCTTGCGCCGCGTGTTTTGAGAACTCTTCTGTAAATTCTTTACAGGGGAGTCCTCAGCACGGCGGCCGCGCGGTGTTGCCGCGGACCGTCGCCCGCGGTTGGATGCCGTGGCTGGCGGCGCGGTTTTCCCTGCCCTACTAATTTGCAGAGGGCAAACCCTCGCACAAGCCGCGCCACCAAACACGCCCCACTTGGCTGCAACCACGCCCAGCGCGCCGCAGCCGGAAAACCGCGTCGAGGGAAAACGCAAGTTTGCGGCGAGGTGTAGGACGAGGTTTTGGCCCGCGGCGAACCCGCGGCCAAATCCGTCGTTGTGAACGAGGCCTTACTTCTATAGATAAATGCTCAATTGGAAAACCATCACCTGGTAGACACATGCTTCTATTTTCTTATAAATTTCGCACCACAAGGAATCAACAATGTCCTATTCCTTTGGAAAACCACATATCTCTTTCTCACAATACCATATTCCAACCAAAAGTTACAGAACACAAAGGAATATTTCTCCTTAACCTCCCAGTTATGCCAAATGACATACCATGTTGGAATGCTCATAAAGCTGTAATTGTGGGCGGGGGTCCTCAAAACTTATCTAAGATTTAAAAAATAAAAAATAGGAAAAATTGATACTTAAAGGGGTGCAGTTTCGTAGATGTCATTTATGGTGGTATCTAAACATATTGGCCAATCAAAGCTACGTCAGAACTGGAATGGTCCCGAAAGAAATCTACTGAACACTTTCTTGAAAAGGTGAAAAAATTTGGCGAGTATAGAATATTTAGCTAATAATGTGGTAAAAAAAAAAAAAATTAGCGTTTTAAAAAAATGATGCCAACTTACAGTACACAGATGGTAGATGCTAGTTATAAGACTAATTTGTTGGAAGTTATTTTATCACGCAGACATTTTGAACATTTGAACAATAGTACTTTTCTAAATTTTCGCCAATTTGTGTGGTACCATAATTTTTCGTACTACTTAAACGAACATGGTGTCATTGGATACGGTTTTATTATACAAAAAGTGTATATCATCTACATAAAGTGACATGTCGTTTTAACCAAAATGAGGCATCTGCCTGGGTAAGTCAAAGGGCTCGGAAGGGTTAGGGTTTTAATGATTAATTAAATCGACTTAATTAGGTGGCTTGGTCTTCAATAATCTTCCAAATATACCCATTTTTCTGTAACCTCTTGGACAAGCC
Source organism: Phyllomedusa bahiana (assembly GCA_025379985.1). Taxonomy (NCBI): domain Eukaryota; kingdom Metazoa; phylum Chordata; class Amphibia; order Anura; family Hylidae; genus Phyllomedusa; species Phyllomedusa bahiana. The sequence goes on from JAODAL010004719.1 coordinate 111,782, forward strand.
TCACACTGGTGGAATCCTTACGCAGTGGGGGGGGGGGGGGGGGGGGGGGGGGGGGAGGGGGGGGGGGGGGGGGGGGGGGGGGGGGGTGGGGGGGGGGGGGGGGGGGGGGGGGGGGGGGGGGGCGGGGGGGGGGGGGGGGGGGGGGGGGGGGGGGTGTGTGGGGGGGGGGAAAAATTTGAGCTTTTAATAGAAGTTCAGATCGATAGGCCTACCAATCCTTAATTCCTTGCTTCTCTTTTCAAATTCAAATCATATTTAGAAACACAAAATCCTTCCAACAATTGGGGACTATGCTTCAATGCTGGCCATAGACTAGGTCATGACTATTTACCCCAAATCCTCTAGTCAACTCTATTAATTGTCATCTATCAATCCGTAACCAAACATTATTCCGAACTCTATCAAATGCCTGGGAACCCAAAGATATTCTTCTTCTTTCATTATAATGGTGGATTCATCTCTCAGCCTTCCATGATTCCCCATAGTACTCTTTATCTCTCTATACAGATTCATTTTACTTATCTTAGAACAGAACTTACTTCAGGAAATTTTTCTAATTTGTATACCAGTCTTATTTCCGATCATATAGTTCCTAATCATCCCTCATTTTCGCATCAAAAGAAAGGCACTAACAATGTTCTATGACTATCTTTGCTGAAAATAACACAATTTGTTAAAACCTCAAATTGTAGATGGGAAAACAGAGGCTCTCTCAATCTGAACAGCAATGGAAATACTTCAGTTTTGTTGGCTCAAAAAGTAATTTCATTTGCACTATTTTTGGGGAAGGTACCAAAAATTAAACTACAGGCAGTCCGGGGTTACAAACGGGAGATAGGGACTGTAGGTTTGTTCTTAAAGTTGAATTGTATGTAAGTAGTAAACACGGTTGATTTATTAAATGTGATCTTCAGACAAAAAAATATAAACATTTTTTACGGTTTGGATAGTACAGGGACAGTTTTTAATTTGTTTTGCTGTCTGAGGGCCTTTGTTCTAGAAGATTTCACCTAATGTTCTGTATCTCATGGGCAGCTGTGGCATGCCTGGCACTGGTTACCATGGGGCGTGATCAGTGTTAAAGGTCAAGCCAAGCCCCATAAGTCTCTCTTTGAAATAGGGGAGTATGTAAGTCAGAACGATTTGTTAAGTCTGGACTTGCCTCACTGTAATTGGTATTATACTCCATTACATTTATCAAAATATATTCAATGTCATTTTCAGGTTGTTGGAGATCCTATGGCTCCATCGGCTTTCTTATTTCCCATATTTGGAAGTGTAACTTTTGGTCTGCCTATTATCCCTCACCAGAACCAGGATTCATCTAAGGGTATGTTCACATGGTGCTATGATGCCACAATACGGGAGGGGTGTTTTGGAGTGTCGTGCTGATCAGGCGTCATTTCCAAAGCAAGGGGGTGGCCGGTGGCACCCAGCCCCTAGACATTCATTGTCAGTGGTTCGTATTCGCCGCTAACATTTGACATGTCATTGTTCTCCCCCGGCGTTAACTAATAGCGATTGTATTGTATGGGCTACGGGGGGGATGTGCGAGCGTAACCAACCTCTCTCTAATGGTGGATTAGGGTGTAATTACTGTCAGATACGGCTCACATTTTGCTGCGTTATTATAACGCGGGGCAAATGCATGGCCATAAATACGCATGTGAAATGCGCGCCAATAAATAAGCTGTCGTGGAACAGCTGCATTAGGCATTAAAACATGTTCCTTTTGGGAGTTGCCATATATTTCAGCACAGGCCTAGACCAGGCAATAAGATGACAATATATTGACAATGAAGGAGAGATTTATTCTTAGGGTGTCCATTGCAAATAAAACCTAAACCCTACTCAACCTATACGCACCTAATGCCCTGACACTTGTTTTTGGCAGACCTTAAAGACTTTCCTGCTCCAAAGAAATCATACAAATCTAATAATAATAGGAGACTTTAACATAACGACAAACGCATCCATGGATAGGTCACATAGTTTCTAAGATGGAGAAACCCTACACCACTCAATAGCAGATCTCATGGAGAAGTTAGGGGTGTATGACCAATTAAGCACTAACCATCTAACTGATAAAACAGACACATTTTACTCAGCAGTCCAAGAAATCTTCTCGAGGACTGATTTTTCACTAATCTTCACATCCCTTTACTTGGAGGTGATCAAAGCCGACATATTGTCTTTTGTCATCTCGGACTGCACCACATACAATAATGCCCTTTCATAAATCCAGAACGTGGAAATTCTTAAAATACTTATACGAGTCTGACAATTTCAAAAACTCTTTAATAAATAACTGGAAGCAGTTTCTAACAAGATAACAAGACACATGAAAAGGACACGCTATGGGTGACTGCAAAAGTGGTACTACCTAGACACATAATAACCTATATGGACATGAAGCACAGAACCCTAAATAGTACATTTAAAGAACTCGTGAGGAAAATTGACAGGTCACGCTCCCCCCCCCTTTCCAGCTTCAAATTCACTCACACAACACATGTCCAGGAAGCCATCAATTAAGCAGAAGACAGATAGACCTGGCTGCCAACAGCCATAGAGGAGTCCGTCTCAGCAGGAGATCGACACATCTAAGGTTTGTCATTTAAATTCATTAGCATCTGGCTCAGGCTAAATACACATGGGCTCTCAGACCCCAGGAAGAAAGTGTCACACTAGTCTGAGCGGCACCGATATTTCATAAGGATTTATGGGAGAACTGTTCATCACAGGTCCAACCCAGTTTCATATTTTTAAATATGAAACTTCCCACATGCATAGCTGTCACTCCCACGTCTGTAGGACAGCCAGGAAGAGAGAAACACACAGTTTGGACTGGGAATGTCGTTTAAGGCCACGTGTGGTACCACGTCAAAGCTTAGGTCCATCCAATTCTGGCTCGGTTCTGTCCCCATCCTATGCTCCAATATGACCCATTTTGTGGTCTTACAGCCAAATATGGCTGTGTGGCCGGGAGAAGGAGAGAGGTCTGTGGACCGTCCCGGTGGGTGTGATAGGTCATGAAGGGGCGTGCGACGGTGTGTACTGTCCCAGTTACTGTTTAAGTCGAAACCTGGCTTCTGCCCATTACGTTTCCATTGGAGAGGGGTTACATAGAGCGTACAGGAGGATTCCGAAACCATATGGCCAAATCATCCAGTGGTAGGCCAGCACAGGCTAACCTAAGGAAAATAGACAATCTGTAGCCTCTTTGTAACAAAATCTAAAAATCACCACCAATAACTTTAAATTCTATACCCACATAGATAGATAGATAGAGAGAGATAGAGAGAGACACGCTCGCACCTCCTCACCTTCCTTAAACACCAAAATAAAAAACCTTAAATCTTACAGCAATTCTTATGACTTGAAAATCCCACTCTCAACCTTCCCCATAATTTGTTCTCTAACCAATATATCTACCCCAAGGCTTGATTACTTGGAGAAAGTCCCCAGTAATGGACGGTTTATAACCCCCAACCACCAGGGAACTTGAGTCGGAAGTCCTACCACGGCTGACAGAGCTACTGTATAAACCAGTGTGGCCCCCTAAAACCAGATCACCTCCCCAGCCCATTCCAGCGCGGTTTTCCTTGGACCCCCCCCCCCGGCGAGTAGGGGTATCCTCTAGAACCCACCCTGCCGCCCTGTTTCAGAGAGAGTAGAGGACGTGTGTGGGAAAGGGTGGTGGTAACTGTTTAATAAACCGTATCCAGCTGACCTTGTGCACCCCTAGGGAGAGCGCAACGTCACGATACACCCCAAGTCAGGCCTCTATCATTATTAAATCAAGATTATAAACTTTTAGCCAAAATTATAGCAAACAGTCTTCAGTAATTCCTCCCCGCCATTTCACACCTTCTCCAACCAGGATTCATAATACAATTGATACTCCACCAGGAAAGCCAGAGTGGCGACAGCAGCCATTTTGGCCACCCAGGAACCGGAACACCCAGTATAAATATTAAGTCTTGATGCCAAAAAGGCTTTTGACAAAGTCTCTTGGCCATTCCTGGATGCCACTCTGACGAGAAGAGGATTTGGACAACTATTTGGTAATTTCTTAGATCTTTTACATGCTAACTCCACAACCTCTCTTATGATTATTGGACAGACATCCCAAATTATAGATTTATTCAGGGGTACTAAGCAAGTTTGCCCTCTATCGCCTATTTTGTTCAACCTTTCATTAAACCCACTATTATATCATATCATATCACTCAATCACTCATTCCCATGAATTAACAAAAATGGCCACGATAGCTTACTGCGTATGTGGATGACCCATTATTAATTATCACAAATCCAAAACAACAACACCATGCCTCCATCTTACAAGAAATTCAGGAAATAGGGAATCTATAGGGTTATACCATAAATATCGACAAAAGCGAGGGTTTACTTCTTCAAGACCACTGTGATCCTCGGTGCATCAGATTCAATGGTGCACAACGAACCATTAATACTTGGGGGTCTTACTTCCTCGAAACCCTGCCCGCATCTATACTGAAAACATAATCAAAACACATCAATTCCCTACATCACACCCTAAAAACATCCTTTATTGGAAGAGCTAACCTTTCAAAAATTATTGATACCCCGAGATTACTCTATCTAATATGTTGCCAATCTACCTCAGGCCCAGGGAAGAAAAATTAATTAATGCAGCATTTAGAAAATGTATCTGGGGAGGGGAAGAGCATGCATACCATTTCATATTTTACAATCTCACAAATTCAATTGGGGGCTTGGGTTTCCAAACATCAAGTATTATAACCTGGCTGCACTGGGTCCTTACATTGCAGACTGGTCCCAACAAACGGAGGCATTCACTTACTACTTATTGGACAATTTATTTTTGCCAAACACCTTGCTTCTAAGCTTTTTGCATGTACGTTATGAGCAGGTCCCAGCAGACATACGAACCAACACACTCATCATGCCAAAATGGCGTGACTGGAAAAAAAATCAGAGCGATACAAGGGCTGTCTCCAAATCATTCCCTACACTTGCCACTGGCCTATAACCCAGGTTTTCAAAATGGGACCCCTCATGGTGAATTTAAAAGGCTACATAGGAAGGGTGTGCAGACTCTTGGACAACAGATTGATCCTAGAACCAGAAAACCATCCTCATTCACTGATCTACCAACCATCTTTCTAGATATTGAGATACCTTTTTCAATTACCTACAGGCACCACAGAGGTTAAGGAAAACTGGACTACAACGGAGCGGGACTGGGATTTTGAAAGGATCATCATAAAACCTCCTACACGTCGCTCGCATCTCTCTACTATGTATAAATTCCTCGTGGGAAATATTGATTAAGAAACCATAAAGACCCAGTTAGCAAAATGGGAGGAGCACAACTCACTCTTAACGCCGAGGTTGATTTTGTTGGCTCTGGCAAACTCCTACAAATTTCTCCCCTCAGCTCGTCACACTGAGATGACACTTAAACGTATTCACAATGCATACCTGACACCTAGTAGAGGCCACAAAATGGGTATCTATACATCAAACACCTGTTTCAATGCAAGCTCTCGGAAGTAGTTACTATCACTGCACGTGGGATTGTCCGAGAATCCAGCAGTACTGGGACAACGTTGCCAAATGCATCCAAATGCCTCCAGCAATTTCTTGTACACACTTTCACTATATCTGCCCCGTGGGCACTCTTTGGGCGCATCCCCACGGCATAGGACAAACCGGACGGTATTTGTCCTGTTTTGCGCCCGTCCCCACGCGCGGGGCGAGGGGGTGGGGGACGGGTTTTCTCTGCGATGAGCGGAGAAGAGCCCTCCCCCCTCCCATTGACGAAGCACAGTTTCCGTCCGAAACCGAGACGGAAGAAGGTGCTTGATCTAAAGTTGTGATGCCCGGACCGGAAAGCCCCGTGCAGGTGGAGACAGTATTGCACAGGTTTTTCATAGAGCACCATTATGGATCATTTCGGCCGTTCTTTCGGCGGTCTGAAAAACTGCAAACCGGCTCTGAAAAAACCGTCGAAAACCCTTGCCGTGGGGACATGCCCTTTGGCTATGTGGATAGAGTGTTGATACATCTGTTACATGTATTATTGGTGGCAGTGAGGAAGGCCATACTATAGGTGTAGATCCAGCCCGTGAGCCCATCCATGAAACTTTTCTTGGACGAATGTTTTTATCTCCTAAAAATGGATTGGATAGACACTATCCAACGAAAAGAAAAAACAGTTAAACACTTCTTGGATCTTTGGGGAAAAGTGATTATTATGTTACCTACGGATGTGAGACAAAAGCTTCACTCCTGTTTTGGAACCACGAGCTGGAATATCAAACAACTGGGGGGAGGGAACCAATTCGACTACACCGTCATAATAGAGATCTCGATGACCCTAGTATCAATAATATGTTATTAGAGGGATTATCATTTATGCTCAGCTAAGAGGTGATGTTTATCACTGTGCGGAGAGGAGTTTATTCATCTACACACAGAACATGAGGCCGCCCATAGCACAAAATGCAGCCCCATTTCTGGAAATAATGACAGATGCAGAGAGTGTCTTATTTGGATCTCAACCTCTTTGGGGACCCAGAGAGGAGAAAACATCACACATAGAATCATGGATGGAAGGGAACGGTGGAGCCACAGGGGGAGGAGCTGAGGAGCGTCTCTTGGATGTCTCTTTACTAAATATGACACCAGAGTACTGGACAACACTTAAAGAGAACCTGTCACATAGTTTTTGCCCCCCTGGCTGAGGACAGAACAAGCTAGTGTCAGACCTGCTGTTTCCAGCACTGTGTCCCTTATTCTGTAAAATGCTGTAGTATTTCGTGTACTTTAATGCTCAAAACCTGCAGTTTTTCAGACAGAAAAAAAATCAGAGTCAGTTTTTTCAATCCCCGCACCACCTGAGGCTAGCCCGCCCTCCTCTCCACTGATAATCCCTATTATTTTGAATAGGTAGAACATGTGAATACTGTAGTGGGCTGGGCTTAGCCTTTGGTAGGTGGAGCTAACACATACTCATGAATAAGATTTGAGGGTGTAAACGGTAAATGCTCTAAAAACTGCTGCATCTTACAGAATAAGGACAACAGCACTGAGATCAGCAGTTCTTGACACTTAGCTTCTGCTTGCCCTCAGCAAGGGCGGCTATATTCTATGTGACAGGTTCCCTTTAAAGGGAATATGTCGCCATTTTTTTTTTTTTTTACTTATTAAATCATGACCCTGATCCATATGCTTTTCCTTTCAGTCGTTTTTATTTCCTTTTTTTTTTTTTTTTTAAATATGTGTTTATTGAACTCCGCAACAGTACAGAGTATCTCACATTTTACAATCAAATAAGAATTGTGAATATCTGTTGAGAGAAAAGTGCACTATATAAGGTAAGTCACAGAAAACCATGCGCCTCTTGTTGCAAGCTTTTAAACGGTAAATAGTAAAAGATCTAACAACATATAAGAACTTATCTTGTGGTCTTATTTGTCCCATCCATTTCTTGTTATTACCAGGAGTGGAGACTTTAATAATTGTTACTTAACACTTCGCGATCTTGCTAGACTTCTCATTTTTGTTTTTTATAAAATGTAAATGACATAGTATAAAACCGACGGTACAAAACTGTATGTCCAAAGACAAAAACTAACAACATAACAAACAACTGTATTTATAACGCAATTCTAAAAACCACTCAGAGAGGTTACTTAGTGCATCCCGGGATGTTTGCTGCGGTTGTTTCTATTACGTTCAGCATATCTTCTGAAAATCTTATATAAATCTGGACATCTAGAGCTCCTCCACTTTTTAAAGTAAAAGTAATTTTTGATTTAATCACACAGTATCATGGACTGCATAAATTCCTTAGCCTCCCAGTCAACTCTCTATCTCCAAATACCATCTGGTGTATCGGAAAGGTCGTTACCAGTGTCTGAACTTCCGTGTTATTTTAGGAACCCTTCTATAAAGGGCCACATTTATTGAAGAACTTCTCAGTCTGTGAGGTTTTAGAGAACTACTATTTCGCGATCCCATCCATATTAAGAAATGGACTTCACTAAATGCCATTATATACTAACCAATTATTCAGCAGCATCTTTTTGTGTTGGTAGTATGATGATGAAAAAAATTGTTTTATATTTTTGTGTATAGCAAGAGAAGAATATCATGACAACAGTAGTATCTCGCCAGAAAGTTGTAGGTACTATTAACCTTTTCTCGCCGTAAGATCGTGATCAGAAGATTCCCAGAACTTCAACAAAGATATGACAGCTACACATACCATGAATCATATTTGTTTTGTACTGCTCTAACACACTGTTGGGACAGTATAATTTTCTATGCTGGTACCCGACTATTTCTGGTGGGGATATTAAAACCATTATATTGCCCGTGTGAATAAATCCGGGAAGTGTTGTTTCCCGCGCTTTTCGTTTACCACCGCTTTACTATCCCTCTCCACCCGTCAAGAATAATTTGAGGTTATTCCCATTCCCGGAATCCTTTTCCCAAGTCGCGATAAAGAGTCTGTTTCCTACGAATCATACAAGCTCCGGGCATCTGATTTTCACATAAATATCTTCTAATGAGTGTTCGGGTACTAAGACCTGGGTTCATTGATGCCGTTCCAATGGCATTTACTTGGAATTCCAGCTTAGTGCTCCTAAGTCCACTTCTAATAAAGCTATTGACCTGTCTAAAAGTGAGAAAGTGGGATTCTGGTATGCCCTTGATTTCCTGTAGTTTTTTGAATGAGAAGTATCATACATGTCATTTACTGTTATTATTCCCTTTTCTTTCCAAATCCTCAGGTGGCCATTTTTTATTCCCATTTGAAACTCTGGGTGTCAATAAGGGGCATTATTTTACTTAGTTGCATGGGCCCTCCATGTTACTATCGTATCTCTAAGAACGGTAGATATTCTAATATTTTTAGGTATATTTTTAAATTTTGTATGCAATAATGCAGACATATCCCATGGGAATTACTAACAAAAGATTCCAGGTCCGTGTTTGAGATATAGGAAGTGCCTTTACTTCCAGTCCAGACAGTGGGCATGATAAAGGCTAGGTCCTTGTATTTTCCTCACATCCTGGGAAAGGTTTATTCCCCATTATTTCTATGGGATCGATTAATTTGTTAGAGAAAAGGGCGTTCTGGGCTTTTTTTGCTGCCCAGAGAATCTTGTGAAGCTAGATGTGATAATTATTGTCCGATGCTTCAAGTAATATTTGGAATCTGTTTCTATAGGGATAAGATAGTCTCGGGAAACTTATCTCTCACAATGGGAGGTTGGCAATCTTGCTAATAGATGTAAGGGGTAAATTGGACATTTATGAAGGCTCAACGGACGATTTTAAGATTAAGGGGGGGAAATTGAATGGTCTATGGATTCCAGGTGTGTTTTTATTTCTGACTTGTAGATTCTCTATTCGTCCGTTTCTATATATGATTGTGGGGAAGACATTCTTGCTTTGCACTGCTTTAAAGGCAGTCCAGAGAGATAATTTACAGCAGCTTCATGCCCAAGTGATTCTTAAAACAGTTTCTGCTCCCATAGACTTGTATAGGAGAGTTTCACTGTGAAGGGGAGGAGAGGGAGAGGCTTGTGATCATCTAACTCTTGTAGACTGAGTAGGATTCCTGTTCGTTTATCTGTACTCAATGGTGTCTCCTTTCAGTCTGACCTGCTATTACTGATAAGAGCAAACTGCTGAAAAGCTCTCTAAACAGAACAGAAAAGTGTAAGACAGATTATTAGGCCTTAGCTGGCCAAAGTGAAAACTACAGGACCTTAGAATTAATAAAAAAATACTGAGCAGTGATCTGGAAAAATTAAAAAAAAACCAACCAAAAATTCCTACAATGTAGTATTAACTAAAAATGTTAAAGAGTTAAATAATAAGTCATTTTTGATGACACATTCCCTTTAAGGTTTATTAGAATATTTAAAATAAGTTCAGCAGGTTTTGAATTCACAAATGTTTAAATATGTATAGAAAAAAAACTGAAGCCATTGTATAATATCACATAGAGGTGATGTCATCTTGCTAAACTGTTGAATTTTATCTGACTGCATACTAATGTGAAAGAGACATGCTACTCTACAAATAATGAAAATCTTGTAATGTTGGAAGCTTTAATAAAAACATTTTTTAAAAATTTCAATAAAAAATAATTTTGAAAAAAAAAGTTCCCTTTCACAACCGAATATTAGTAGCTCATACCCTTCATGCTAACTAGAACTAGCCACAGTGCGGAGAAAACTGGAAATACATCCCTGCAATTTCCAGAGGATAGCGACATAATGGACATGGTAAGCACTATCCAATTAGCGGTTTATGAAAATGACTGGCTTTCCGTAGAGTTACAAAACTCTCACAAGTTTCTTCTTTTCCCGGGCTCATTAGGCTCAACATTATGGCCCAATTTAGAATAAACCAAGATTTCATGCTGGACACCCTCACTTCCCCTCCCGCCCCAGGCTTTCCTTCCTGTCCCACACTTCCTCTCATTGTTTGTTACTAGATGTTACTTGTGTACTTTTATAGATTCTTTATTACTCGATACTCAATGTGATTGAAGCCCAGCCACATGAACCGTCTTCTCTCTACTTTTCTAGTATATCAGCTCTTATTGTAAAGGGTTATGCATATTTCTTACTATGTATACACCTGTATTGTCAGATACATGAGGCTTGTGCTTTCTCACATTCAATGTCCAACATTTCATAGTCTATCAAGTAGTGACCGTTATCCTGTTTGGATTAGATAATATATGCATAGACTCCTCCTTAATTCCTTATGGCTTTGCCTGCTTATGTTGACCTACCAGATTTTTCTATCATCTTTTCACCACGTCTCATGTATTTTTCACTCATGTTTATATTGTATTTTTTGAATTAATAAAAGCTTTTTTTTTTTTTTTTTTAAAAAGAGGGAAAAGGAAATTTCGTAAAAAAGTGACATATTCTTTAAGATGCAATTAAAAAAATTTAGCAAAATTTAGAAAAGAGAGAAAGTAAAATGGGTATTGATAGCAATGAAAGCTTGTGCATGAGAAGCCATTCTAAGTATCCTTCCACCTAATTAGAACGCCATTTTTTAGATTGAATGATTACATTAAGACTTACAATACTGAGCACGCAAATGTAAGAATATGATAGGTTCTCTGTCAAGCAGAAATGTTAAAGCGAAAAGCAATGATTATTTGTTCTATCCTCACGCAAGTCACCTAGACTTCACAGGAATAAGGTTACTTTAGGGCTAACTGCACATGGCTAGAACTGTGTCACGCAACCTGCAGGGCTCCACAAAATATCTATGTACAATACATAACAAACAGAGGAACACGTCAGTAGAGCGTGTGTTCGGTGCATGCGGACGTAACTGAGGCGGGTCACCAGTTTTTCCAGGCACTCGATCAGAGTCTAGGGAAACGTCTCTTCTAATCAGCCTGGGGACAAAGAAGAACCCACGCTGATCTGTATAGCAGCGTATCAGCATGGGTCTTCCAAATTAAATAAAAAATTTTATGAAAAAAAAGCATTTATTGCACATACAGTATTTCACAAAAGTGAATACACCCCTTACATTTTTGTAAATATTGTATTATACATTTCCATTCGGACAACAATTGAAGAAATAACACTTGTATTAACAGTGTACATTTTTTACTGAGAACATGGTAGGATTTGACCCAAGAGAAATGAAACCTTAACATCATTCCCAGATATTCTGCTGTTTTTTGAGATTATCCATCATAGTGGGACATGCTGAAAAAAGTAGTTCAGCCCACCAATTGTGTGCAAAGTTCTCCACTTAAAAAGTGAGAGATTGGCCTGTAATTGACATCAGTAGGTCGACTCCTCATACTATGAGAGACAAATGGATGGAAACAAATCCCGAAAATCACTATTGTCTGATTTGGAATAATTTGTTGCAAAGTTATGCCCTAGAAAATATGCCAAAATATGGTAGAAAAAGCGTCCTGTAGGACGTTTGTAGTCTTATCTATTGTTGCAATGTTAATTTTCTTCTATCTCAAGAAATTATGAATAAATCAGCTGGGACGTGGGATGAAAACAGTGTGTTAGTGTCTAACACCATCAAAAACATGTCAGTGTCCCATTATAATTGTGTCATGTGGCTAGAGCATCTTATTACTAGGTTGATCAACGACACCCTCATGCATGTCACATTCGGGTTATTGACTGCTGAATGAATCAGTGAGCCCTACTCTTAATGTGTTAAGGAGGCGCCCTCAGAGTAATGAGGTTCAGGCAAGGCTTCCTAGTGTTATTACCTTTCTACATAGCGTACTCCTCTGATTCCATAGGTTTTCTAGGTGGTTCAGATCTGGAGAAAGTGCAGCCACAGCATTTGAAGGTCTCCCCACGTCCTCAACCGCCGTTCGCTAATGATGCAGCCTTGAAGAGAGTGGTAGCATTGTCGATCTATGAAGATGAAATTAGCCTTGTGTTGTTCATGACTGGATTAACTGATGTTACTTCAAAGTAGTAGAGCGCGTCCACTGTACCACTCACAAAGTGTAGGCTAGTTCTGTACTGACACTCAGAGACACCCTGCCCACTTGTAAACCCCATCAAAGGTCGTTTCTGGTGACAACATGGCTGAATGCATTAAGCGCTCTCATCAGGCCTCCAGCATCTTCAGCAGTAATCTGTTACTTACTCAGAGTGAATCGACTTTCATCACTGACAGACTTGCTCCCTCATCCCAGAACTAGCATGCTTCGGCACATGCAAGACAATGATGTCTGTGCCTGGTGGTGTGGTCAGGTAACATTGCAGTCATCTAGCACGCAGACCACACTGAGTAAACAGTTTAATGAATGGTCTGACGGTTTGGCACTAGTTGCGCTCTCACCTCCCTTAATTGCCAGTGAGTTCTGCGGCATTCATCATCCAGTTCCACAGGTCAATTTGGTTACAATAAAGGCGGTCATCAGTGTGTAATTGAGCCAAAAGGACCGTTACACACTTCTTTACCTTTCAGTGCCTCTTCCCGTCTCTCTGGATCGTCTGTTGCAAACCTGCTGATGTCACTTTGACACTCAATAGAATCTAAAGTGGCCAAATTCCGTCCTGAGAGAATGCTGCTTAAAGAGCTCTCGACATGCTTGCCTGAGTACTGCCTGATCGATTGTAGAATGTTGTCGTTTGGTCTCATCGGATGTCAAAATGTGAACAGCATGATGAGTGTAGGACTGTTTAAACCTCCCAAAATCAAATTTTATCACATCAAAATATATTGGCGTGATTGCATTATCGGCTATCAAAACACACGCTGTGTGATAATTCGTAAAGCTAAAGTATGCTTCTCATTTAGTTTATTGATAAAAAAATTCTAAGGAATTACCATGTTCATATCTGGAATTTCATCATAATAAGCTGATTTATCCTCTAATCTTTTTGGTGAGAAGTTTATGTTCGACTGCAGAGCAGGTTCATGAACAATTTTGGCAGTGTGGCGGGTCCACTATTCCGCTAAAATAAAAAGAACACTCCTTAAGGGAATATTGTCTGCCAAGAAAGGTTTGTATTGTATTTGATTCGACAACAATGTTGTATGATGGTAATGTTATTGTACACACCATAGAAATGTATAATCAAGCCACAGGTTTCCAGCAGAACATTGCCTAGAGCGTCCTACTTCTGGCTGCTGTTCCCATACTGTGTCTACTCAACATAAATGGCACACGTCCACAAGATGTGAAATAAAACGGATTGCATCCAGATCCAGGCCACCTTCTTCCATGAGCCCATGTTCTGATGTGTTAATGGGCAGGGATTCCCGAACTCCTGTCCTCGGACCCACCAACAGGTCATGTTTTCAAGGATAGCCCACAGAATGAGCTGACAATAATTGATATTCACTCTGTGCGAATGCACCTGACAGTAATGATATCAACTGTGCAATGCTAAGGAAATCCTGAAAATGTGAACTGGTTGTGGGGCGTGAGGACTAGAGAGTTCGGGAACCCTGCGCTCATGTGCTTCAGAGCAGTGGACAGGGGTCAGCATGGAATGTAGTCCGACGGCTTACACAGGGCCCATATGCACAGCTGTGATTCCCGTGTTTGTACTGACAGACTTTCTGTTGTAGCAAGCAGGCAACTCTTCTGTTGGGAATTGGAACCAGAGGGGTCTTAAAGGGACCTGTCCCCCCAACCATAGGTTATGCCCCTCTTGCTGAGGGCAGCACAAGTAGTGTCAGACCTGCTGTTCAGCACTGTGCCCCTTATTTCTGTAGTTTTAGAGCAATTTAACCGCAAATATTATTAATGAGCAGGGTGTTAGCCCCGTACCCCCTCCACTCAGGCAGTTATTCACATGTTTGTACTATTCAAAGTAATAGGTTTATCAGTTGTAGGTTGGGAGGGGGCCAGCCTCAGTTGGGCGGCGGTTGAAAAAATCTGACCTTGATTGACTTCTGGCTGAAAAATCTACAGATTTGTGAGCCACTAATTACACAAAAACTCAGCATCTTACAGTTTATGAGGAAACTGGGAACTGGAAACTCAGCAGGTCTGGTCACTGGCTTTGTGCTGCCCTCAAGAATTAGCGACAAGTGGGGAACTCGGCAGTTACTATGTGTCAAGGTTTCTCTTTGAAGGGAAACCTATCAACAGGTCTATGCACCACTCTCCCCCCACACTAATGATGACTGCTAAGATAGGTGGCTTGACTGTTGTTTACAGCACTTAGTGTCACCTTAATGTCTTTAAGATAGCTTTAGTTTCAGAGCATTCAATGCTCAATATTTAGCAGTTGTAGCCTGTTCTGCACTGTGTAATAAGTCCTGCTTTACTCATGAGGCAGTTGAGTAATTGCTCTACCACCTCGGAAGTATCGATGTTCACATGATTATTCACAATTGGCTCTCTCTATCCTTATTCACCGGCGACTAAGTTGAATCCACTTGTGAATGGGTTGGGTTGGTTCCTAATGTTTGTCTCGGGTGAAACTAACACCTGCCCTCCATAACTAATCTGGACTCCTTTTATGGCAGAACAGGCCTGGCATAACTGCAGATATTGAGCATTAATGCTGTGTAACTGCTGCAAAAAGGGACACAGTGTCTGGAAACAGCGGTCTGTCACAAGCTGGTGTTGACTACACTCAGCGGGATTAGTGTGGCATAACCTATGTGACAGGTTCCCTTAATGCCGCCTGGTTCACACAAGCGTCTTTTTGACATGCAAAATTAACACTTTTTTTGGAGTCATGCCATCTAAAATGCACACAAAAAAAAAGTCTAACAGTTAGAATCACTATTGACCTGAAAATTAGCGGATAGCGCGTTGTGTCACCACCTTTGCATTTTCACACATTGCACATTGATTGTGTTATGCACTGCACAAAAGACAGAATGCAGCCACTATTAATCAGCACATAAAATGCGCCCCAAAAATTATTAACTCCCAAGTACCCCCAATTGCCAGAAACCTGCCTACCCCCCCCCCCCCCCCCCCCCCCCCCCCCCCCCCCCCCCAACCCAAATCCCCCATGAAAAAAAATATGTATGAAAAATAAGAGCAAAAAACATTCAAATAAAAAAGTGCACATAAACCTGAAAATATGTGAACAAATGCTTAGGGCTGATATGATTTTGACACTGTTTTTGAAAGTCATTTCCAAACAGCATCAAAAAGCCTCAAGTCTTTTCATTGATTCCTATGTAAAACAGCGCTGTCAGTTCACAGGACAGTCCTATGTTTTTTTTTGTGGGGGGGGGGGGGGGCGGGCGCTAAAAACAAGCTGTCGTCAATTCTTGAAGCCGTTGTTCAGCGCTGACAATCCCCATAGGATCCAATTGAAAGCTTTCCAGAAAAAAAAATCATCATCCCCCCCCCAACCCCCCCCCCCCCCCCCCCCCCCCCCCCCCCCACCCCCCCCCCCCCCCCCCCCCCTCCCCCCCCCCCTCCCCCGCCCCCCCCCCCCCCCCCCCCCACCGCCCCCCCCCCCCCCCCCACCTCCAGTTCTTGAGTACGGATTTTGCCCTGGCTATTAATTGTCTATGTGGCGTTCAGAGAGGAAAACAGTAATTGCGAAAATGTGTCCAAAACTGATTAAAGCTGCGTCTTAAAGTGCTGCATTGATTCGCTTTTCAGACGAGGTTTTGATGCCTAAGTGGACGCTGAATTAAATCAAGCCGTGTGGACACTGCCCGCTACGCCATCACTTCCCCACTGTTTCAATGCCGCGCAATTCGTTTTACACAACTATCCTTCTTTAGACCACTGTGTAGCAGCACAGCCCCATCATAGAGATTGCCATTTGGAGAAATTAGCCCCAGTGCCCATCATCTTAGACACCACAAATCTGGCCTCCGACCACAGAAGGCCTCACGATCCTGAAGCTGCCCATATTCACCTTGATAGACATCATCAGCCTCAAAGAGATCTGACTGTTCCTCTGCCCTGCCTTATATTTTGCCATAGTTATAATCACATTGCCTCCTCTCCCCCCCCCCCCCCCCCCCGATCACTGGTTCAATGCTTGACCTGCACTGCCAGTAGGTATGTGGGATGTAGACTTACAAGGAAGAGAGGACTAGTCTCTAAACTGCGCCTTGTGGTCACTAGTGACATCGACAGCTGAGACTGCGTGATGCCAGGCCCTGCTGCTAGCAGGACTCACCCGCGCTTCCTTCTCAGCTGGACAGTGCAGCGTGCTGCCCTTCAGGTTTCTGCATATTATGTGCGATGCTCACAGGACAATTCCTCTCTTTCCTTGATCTCTCCAGAAATTCACCAAAAGGGGGGCGGGGGCTCAGGACACATAATGAAGATCCTAACTGTTTTCATGTAGCAACTAGAGGTGTGCCGCTGCAGAATATCAGTCCCGGCTCGGTAAAGTACACGCGTGCTTTTAGTTCCCCGGCTTCTTTTTCTCTGCGCTTACATATCACAATAGGGTTTCAGCTGCTCCAGTATTGTTGAATCTCTGCAGAAAAAAAGTCTGTCTAGCTTCGCTGTTTTGAACCAAACTCTAATAAACCAGCTTAGTAACTGATTATACCACTGTAGATGCAGACCATGTCCATCAAGATAAGACCAGGGGCGTAACTGAAATGTATCAGACCCCAAAATGATGATCGGTCCCAGCAGACTACTGAAAGAACAGAAAAAAGCAGCATAAGGCCATGTCTACACAGCACAGGTTTAGGGTCGGATTTACGGGATTTTAGAATTGCCAAAAATTGTTGTTTCCGGCGCTGTGTGCCCAATAAAAACCCATGCAGATCTACCAGCACGGAATTTTCCTGAGGGAAAAACAAAACAGCCGCCATCTGGGGGGAAATAAAACCTTTTATATATTCCTGGGGGACTGCGCAGGATTCCCACGCCCCGATGTATTGGCCCCCAGAATCCGAAAACCGCCCACGGGGTTTTTCCCAAAAAAAAACATGAAAAAAAACCAGCAGTGCAGGCGGTCCAGAATTGAGAATCCCCGTAGATTATGGAGGGGAATATCATTTTGCTGTGGGGACTCAGCCTAAGTAGCAGAAATTAAACCCTTAAAGGAAAGGGGCCGTTTTAAAGCACTATGGGCCCGGGGCAAGAGGTGTACGCCCCCCCCCCCCCCCCCCCCCAAAAAAAAAAAAAAAAACCACTCTCAAAGAAAAAATAAACAATCCCCAGCTCCGGTCACCATTACATGACAGAGACTTTAGCACTGTGGAATAAATCAAAAAAACCCCCCTGAAAACCAGGGACTCACCGGGACGTCCTCTTGATCATGTTCTCTGAATGTTTTTTTTTTTTCCCCTTTTCCTCCCCTTTCCCGTTTAGACCGACATGACGCCTTGTCCGGGCGTCGTCCCTGCAGAATGAAAACGCAAAATTTAGAACCCTCATTTTTATCAGCACTCGCGCTGTTCCTACTTTGTTAGGGGCCCCCCCACATTTATAATAGGTAGTACTGTTGCCAACTTTTGAAAATGAAAAACGGAGATTTTAGACGGCGGGGGCGGTAGCGGCCGCGACAAAAATTTGCATGGACCCCATTTTTCATAGCCACCCCCCCTTAAAAAAGCCACCCACCACCAAACTGCAAACGTTTGGGAAAAGAAAGCCGGTAACCCCTTTACCCGGGTAGTCCCCCCATGATATCCCCTTCGGGGGTGCCCCCTTTGGGAATGATGTTTGTAGAGTAGGGCCCCCTTTTTAAGGGGAGGTCCCCCCCTTTTTTGCCAGTAGTGCCCCCTCTTTGCCGCTAGTGCCCCCCTTTTGCCAGTAGTCCCCCTGTTGCAGGGGGGCCCCCTTGTTGCCAGTAGTCCCCCTCGTTGCCAGGGGTGCCCCCCTTGTTGCCAGGGAGTTGCCCCCTCTATTCCCGGGAATGTCCCCTCTGTTGCCAGGTATGCCCCCATTGTTGCCAGGTAGTGCCCCCCTGTTTTCCAGGTATGCCCCCTTTTTCCAGGGAGATGCCCCCTCTGTTGCCAGGGGGCCCCCTCTGTTGCCAGGTGTGCCCCCTCTGTTGCCAGGAGGTGCCCCCCCTTTTTAGCCCCGGGAGGGGCCCCATTGTTTCCGGTAGTGCCCCTCTGTTGCCCGGTAGTGTCCCCGTTGTTTGCACTAGTGCCCCCCCTTTGCCCCGCTAGTGCCCCCCTTTTTGCCCGGTATGCCCCCCTGTTGCCCGGGATGTCCCCCCTTTTGCCCGGTAGTGTCCCCATTGTTGCCCGGTAAGCCCCCCCGTTGCCAGGTAATGTCCCCTTGTTTTCCCGGGGATTTCCCCATGTTGCCAGGGAGTGCCCCATTGTTCCAGTAGGGGCCCCCTTTTGCCAGGGAGTGCCAGTAGTTTTAAAAAAATAAATAAATAAAATCTTACTTACCCGATTTTCCTTTCCTCTTCTCCACGTCCGGGGCCGGGGCCGCTGGGAGCAGAGTGAAGGGCCCCGGAGCGGGCCGCGATGACGTCCTCACATCGCGCGCCCGCCCCCCGGGGTCCTGGGAGTGAACAGACGGGATCATAATCCCCGATGTTCACCTCGGGGGCTGCTGCTTGCACCGGCGTGAGGCAGCGGCCGTGATGGCTGAAAGGCCGGGTCTGTGACCCGGCCTGCGCCGTTGTGGGGGGCCCCAACGGCGCCGTACTCGGGGGCCCCCCAAGGGGAAACCCAGCCTCCCCGGCGACGTCCGAGCGCGTGCGGCCCAACCCCGGTGCCCCGGGCGAGCCCGGCTGGGCGCTCCACTGGGAGGTAGGGGTGCCCGGAGGGCCCCCCGAGTCGGGGGCCCCCGGGGTGGCCCACCTGGCCCCCAAAGGGGAAAGACGGCCCCTTCAAGGGGGTGGTCCCCTACTGGAATTTGGTTGTGGCCGCTTGTTGTAAGGGTATGTTCACACGGCTTAATTGCTACCCGCAGCTCTCCGCTTTTGGAGGGGGGGGGCCCGCAATGTGGGTCCTTCCCCCCCCCCACCCACCAGGGAAGGGTTTGGGGAACCTCCCCCGCCAAAAGGCAGCGGGGGGTTTTTTAAAAGACCCCGCCCTACGGCGGGGGAAGGGCCTCCCGGCCGCACACCCCCCGGCGAGTTTCCCTGACTTGTGTGGGGCACCGTACAGTCAGTCAGGAGGGGCAGGAGGGATTGTTCCCCCCCTGTTTCTCCCTGTATGTTACAGGTCGGTGCAGGGGGGTGAGCATGGATTACTCGCCCCGCGCGTGAGGGATTGGGGCATGGGGGGTTGCTGGGGCCTGGGGAGGTGAGTAGTTTTTTTTTTTTTTTTTTTTTTTTTTTTTACTTTTTGGGGGGACTCCTGGCTACTGGGGACAATGCTGGGAACTGGGGGGGCACTACCGGTACAAGGGGCACCACCTGGCTACTGGGGGGAATACCTGGTTTTCTTGGGGCAATGCCTGGCTATGGGGGGAATATGGCTCAAGGGGGAAATGTCTGGCTACAAGGGGGCACTGCCTGGCTCAAGGGGGCAACCTGGCTAAAGGGGGGCATACTGCTATTTTGGGGGCACTACTTGATATTAGGGGGTACACCCGAAATATTAGGGTACTACCTGACTATTAGGGGGGCTACCCGAATTAGGGGGGATAACTGGCATAAGGGGGCACTACCTGACTAAAGGAGCATCACCCGGCTATAGGGGATTCCCGTATTAGGGGGTACCCCTGGTCTAAGGGAACACCTGCTAGAGGGGATCTACCCGGGTTTTTTCCCGAGTGTTATCATTTAGGGGAGTGGGTGTGGGGTTTTTCTAAAAGGGGGTGGGACACCAACAAGATGGGCATGGGCCCTGGCCCCAAAAAAAAAATGCAAGCGTTCCCCCCCTTAAAAAAATTTCCCCCCTTTTTCCAAATTTTAAAAGTTTTGGGAATATGCTTAATTTCAGGGGGGGAAATTTTGCCCCCAATTACCGGGCGTGGGGGACCCGGGGGGGGGGGCCGGCACTTCCGCTTCCCATAGACTTTTCATTTCTAGGGGGCCCTATACGTTTGTTGTAAATTAAAAGGCAATTATCCCCCCCTGCGGCGGGTTCGCCCACGGGGGGAGGGGGGGAGACGTAATCCCTATTCCCCTATGAGAACTGTGGATTAAACCCTAATGACTGGGAGTTTCCAAACTTTTTTAAATTTGTGCAGTAAGGCGGCGAATTTCGGACTGAAAAAATGTCCCTTTTTTAAACCGGGGGAACCCTGATTAAAGTGTTCGACAGCATTTGAATGGGGGGGGGTGGCGCGGACCGATCCCTAATTCATTTCCCATGGGGGTTCCAAAATGTTTCAAATAAGGGTATTGGGAAATTTAAGGGGTTGGGCCATCTCAAAGTTTCATAGGAAAGCATGAATGAAATAATGCGCTTGGTCTGTCATTCTGGTTTAAGCCTTTTCTGTAATTAGCAAAGATTCTCTGTGTATTCCCACTTCTCTTGTTATCAGTTTTAAATCAGCTAAATTTCCCCCTCTGAGGGGCCCCGGGGAAGCCTCTGAGTAAAAGAAAACGTATAGTAATTTCTGTAATTTTTTCTAAAAATCAGATAAGAACAAAGGGTCTCACAATGCTGGCCCCAGGGGCCTGTGTGATGACCTCACTCTCCCGCTATCAGAAGAGCAAACAGCAGGGGGAAAAAGGGGTTAAAAAGGGTTTGGGCCCCTTGGGGGAAACCCGAAAGACACAGAAGGTGGGGAAAAAAACACTTTTTTGGGTCCTTTAAAAAAAAAAAGATGAAAAAAAAACCAATATATTTGGAAAAAAGTTTTAATTTGTGTTCCCAACCCTTTTGAAAGCTATTTTTGAGGAACAAAACCCCCTTTAAAACCCCTGGGGCCCAATAGAACCCCCGTGGGTGCAATGGGGTTTAGCACGCCCGGGGTCCCCAAAAACATTGAAATTTTCTTTGTCATTATTTACCACCTAAAGACCCCCTCACTTTTAAAAACTACTTTGATTTTCCCCCTGTCTATAAAAAGCTTTAAAAAGGAAAACACAAAAACTTGGGACCATTACATTAAGGTTGCATTTTACACTTTTGGGGACATGTTTTATTTTTTGGCGCTTTGACACCAATTTTTTAAAACACATTAAAACAGTTTTAGAATGCGCCTGAAATTTTATTAACCCGATTCATTTTCCAAATGCAGGTCTTAAAACAGGGGCATTCTGTGAGAAAATTCAGGGGCAGGTAAAAAGATTCACCTGTTTTAAAAAACAAAAAATGGGTATTATTTACTCAAAAAAACAACCAAAAGGCCATACCAAAAGCTCAATGGCTGGAAATAGAGACTGAACCCAAATAGGAGGAAAAACCCGGCCCCTTACTACTTGGGAAAAAAAGACAGGTGCAGGTATTTGCTGAGCAGTAGCTCCCACACCCTCCCTTGGGGGACAATTAATAATAAAATAATGCATATTGATTTGATAATGTTCACATAAGTATGCAGAAAAGCCACTGTATAGTATAGTACATGGGGAGATTGCCCAAATGATGGACACTAAAAAAGTGCTGTAAGCCAGGATGGTGAACCACACGTATCTGCATTATGGACCTTTGTGTCTCCCTTATCTATTTGCAATTAGAATTCTCCAGCACACCCCTCATTCATAGAAGTATGTGAGTGGTTGCTTTCGGTATTTTTGCATTCTTGCAGTCTCCCTATGTATTTATACTGTTATCTTTTCTGCATACCGGTGTGTAACAGGTACCAATTCAATATGCAGTTTTTTTTTATAATTTAATTGTTCCCCTAGTGGACAGGGGTTGTTTTTTTTGAGCTCTGCTCTGCTGTAGCAGAGGGCCTGTGTTTTCCTCCTTACTGGGTTCAGTCTTAATCCAGCATTGAGCTAACGGTATGGCCTGTGTTGTATTTTGGTTACATTTGTTCCAGCATAATGTGCCAGGAATTGCCGTTATGAAGCTATAAATATGTAGCTTTGTACGGTCCAGTGCACCCCCCTCTCGCACGCACCTGAAATCAGGCGAATTACAAATTGGCGGGAGGCCCTGTTATGCGCTTGATATGGCGTGCAGGAGTTTTTATAATTTAGCACAATGGGGCTGTGCTATATCTCAGGCTGAAAAGATGGCAGACTTCTGGCGCAGCCCGTACATACATGTTGCCCATTGTGTTTATGTTACATTTTTTAACTGTATTAAAAAATCATCATGCATTAGTGTGCATTCAATAGAGCGTTTTTTCCATGCATTTTATTTTTGCAGGAAGTGCACAGCAATTATTTTTCGCGGGTGTATTGCACAGTGCAATTACAAGACTGAAGTACACCCTGCAAAATTTGCCGGTGTGAACATAATCTAAGACTTCAGTGTCATTGTGGCTCATGGTGTTTTACCTGCAGGTTAGGGTAACTTTACACACGCGTATTTGCAGTGCTATACTTTGCAACATATTGGCGCTGCATATACACCAAAAATAGTTCCTGCATATATGGTAAAAACATTGCACTCATGTGAGTGCTATGATTTTTGCTGCGTATTCCTTGGCGGTACTGAGCGCACGGAGATAGAAGTTACATGCCGTGGAAAGGAAGGGTGAATGGGGGCCAGGTGGATGTGCTTTATGAAAAGTACTTGCGGGAAAGAGTGGAAAGCAGACATTAACACATCTGCTTAAGTATGTCAACAGTACATTGTTCATGGTCCCTCAGTGAACTGTAGCTCCCCACAGCCGGCAGCACTCAAGCTGCCCTTAAATCATGAATCTACCACCACCATGCTTGGCTGTTGGCTGGACACAATTGTCTTTGTACTTTTACCTTGTTAATCACACACACGCCTTGACACCATGTGAACATATAAGTTTATAGTGGTCTCATCAAACAATAGGACATGTTCAAGTAATCATGTCTTTTGTCTGCCTGTATTTAGGAAACGGTTGGGGACCTTTTCTTGTTCTCTTTAAAAGAGACTTACTTGTGAAACAACAGCTCATTAGACCAATTTTATACAGTTTGCGGCAGTTGTTAATGAGCCAACTGAAGGCTGGAACCCTCACCTCTTTAACCTCTGCAGCTATGCTGGCAGCCACTCATAATTCTGAGTTTGAAAAGGCAATCTCTGGATCTGATGCTGAGCACGATTCACTCAATATCTGATTGGTCAACTATGTGAGGCTGTTCGAGTGGAAACCTGCCTTTGTTAAACCACTCGTATAGTCTTGGCTCCATGCTTGCTGCATCTGTTTCCAAGATGTTGGATAATCTTCTTTTAGCCCAGGGCATCGTTTGTTGAGCAACAATTTATTTTTTTTCAAAATTCTCAAGGATTTCTTTGCACGAAAGTGGTACATGTTGAACTCCAGTGACAGTATTAGAGTTGAGAGAGATAAATAAAATTTGGCCACACCTTTCCCTATTCACATCTGGACCTTGGAACACTAATGAGTCACACATGATACCATGAAGAGAAAATGGCAAATTAGAACAATTTCTCCATTGTAACTTAGGGGTTGATGCGGACTGGCTACTTGTAGTTGCCTGGGCTTGCACTAGGTGGAGATATACAGAGTGGTTTATTACAACCACGCAACATGGATACTTCGGTCTTGGTGGGATAAGAGCAAGCTGTTTGTTTGCAGCCACCTCTACGTGGTTGCAAACTGTATAGGATTAGTTTGGCATTTTCAGCATTCCTGGGTTGGCTCTTTTTTGGGAGTGACAAATAGCGTTGGAGTGCGGGTTGTCTACTCCCATGTTACAGGCCAAGTCTTTGGTTAGGGCTCTGGAGTCCTTATAAAAAGCCGGGTCCTTCAGTGTTCAGGGGGGCTTGGTCTGCTGCATGAGAGTGGGAGCAAGTGTGGAGATGGATGAGGTAGGTTCTGGTCCCCGGGGGCTCTTGAAAGATGCCTGGACCCCAGCGTGGGTAAAGTGTTGATGGTGCTCGGCGGATAGGCCGAGGCATGTTAGAGAGGTGTCTATACCTTTGTATAGTGTAGTGGCCTGAAGGCCAAGGATTTTATTTCGTTTTTTGTTTGTTTTGGTATACTGTTTACTGAGCCTCAATAAAAACTGGCTGGAGGCCAGATTCAACTGAAGCATGTGTTGGAGTTGACCAGTATCTGTTTACCAAAGATGGCGATCCGTGAGCTAAATAACCCCCATGGACGGTCCAATGATGGCGGCCGAAGGCATGTGAGTTGTCCCGGCGGTGTACTCACTCTTTGTTGCCAGTTGTTTAGACATTGATGGTTGTGTGTTGAGTTATTTTGAGGCAACACTAAATTTACTGGTTTTATACAAAATGACTACTTTAAAATTGTATCATAGGTCTTAACTTCAGTGTTGTCCTATGAAAAGATATAATACAATATTTAAAAATGTGAGGTTTGTACTAATTTTTTTAGGATATCTGTGTACGTTGATGATTTAAAGCTAATAGACTGGATGTGTGAGGTTTTGTTGATGTGTGCTAACAGGACACTGAATGATATACTACATGCTCTTTCTTTGTTTGCCTGATGCTATGTCATTTCTGGACAAGATGTTCTATTGTTCCTTTTTTAAAACCTTTCAAGCTCTTTGCAGGAAGTCAAAAAACAAAAAAGTCCTTATCTTCTTCTGGAATAATTGTTTTGTTCTTGCCATAGTTAGTGGCAGTATATTATAGGAAAAAGTCTGCGTCGCTTTTAGCCCAATGGTATACTGGTATACACAAAAAAAATTAAGCTGTTTAAGCACTAATAAAATGAATAAAGCCAAAATTGAAGCTTTTAAAGGGGAATTGTCAAACTAATTAAAATATCTTTGGTGTATACATTGTTATGTAGGGTCTTTTACCCGTTATAATCGCTTTGCATCTTTTACCCCCATCTTTGGGTCGATGAAATGCGGGAAGGGGGCTGGCTGCCTCTCTAACACCTACGACTTTCCTCCCTTATCTCTGAATTAGTAATGATGGGGAAATGGGGCCTATTTTTTGTCAAGCACTGCCAGCCTGTATATAGACAGGCAGGGCCAGTAATTAGTTAGCGGAGGGAAGTTATATGTAAGATGGACCTTGTATATAGGTAGACAGGGCCCACTTATAGGTAGGCAGGGCATTATATTGGCAGGGAAAGGGGAAAATATTAGCCCGGGAGGGCAATATAAGGGAAAGGGAGGGGCCCTTATAAAGGGGAGGCAGGGCCATTTTATGGGCAGGGCAGGGCCATTTTTAAAGGGGGAGGGGGGCCCGTTTATAGGTAGGCAGGCCCGGGGTTTTTATTAGGTTGGGGCCGTTTAAAGGGATGCAGGCGGGCGTATGGGGCAGGATATAGGTATGCAGACAGGGGAATATATAAGGAGGGCCAAAGGGAGGGGGTAAAATAACCCGGCAGGGCAGTATGGGGGGTATTTTAACCAGGCAGGGGACATGGGGGGAGTAATTTTAACCAGGAAGGGGAGCATGGGGCAGTATATAGCCAGGCAGGCGCAAAGGGGGCAGTATTTGGTATGCAGGCAGGGCAGTAGTTTAAAAAAAAAAATAAAACCCAAAACTTTCCCGAAATCTCTGCCCCCTTTTTCCTCTTTCCCCCCTTTCCCGGGGCGGCCGCTCACTCCCGGGTCCGGGGCCCCGGAGCAGGCCGGATGACGTCAAAACCAAAATCGCCGGGACCTGCCCCGGGGGCCTCCCCGGGGGTGAAAAGACGGGGTTAAAGGGGTTTAAAATCCCCGCTTTTCCAGCCCCGGGTGCTGCATGCACCCGCGGTGCAGGCGGCGGCCCCTGAAGGCTGAAAGGTGGGTCGGTGACCCGGCCGTGCCAAACGAGGGGGGCCTTTTTGCCCCCTTTGGGGGAAGGGGGGCCCGGTCGCAGTTTAAACCTTTGGGCCCCTTTTGCTTGGGCCCGGGACTCGGGGGGCCCCCCGGGGGGGGGGAAAAAACCGGCCCCCCCAGCGGGCGCTCCGAGGGGGCCCTGGGGGCCCCGGACCCCAGTGGCCCGCCGGGCCTGCCCGGGGTTTTTCCCTATGGGCAGTCCGGGCCCGGAAAGAATGGGAACCCCAGTTTTTAAAAATTACCCTTAGTAACACAAATACGCCCGGGCACACAAGTTCCGTTGTTTACCCGCCCCATGCCCGGCCCAGTTTGAAGTTCGGGCCCCGATCAATTTTTTTGATCCCAAAGGGGGCAAGGGAGAAGGAAAATGGTCAAAAAGGGCCAAAATTTTGGTTTTCGGTATCAACCCCACTCGCCAGTTTGGGGAAGAAGAAGGATGAATACAACCCAAGAAACGTCCCCGTTGGGGGGTTGTCTAGACGGGTGCCCTGAAACCAACGATAACTTTGGGGGGGGGAAAAATCAATGGGGCATTTTTCAAACTTCCCAGAAAAATTTGGCTCCATTTGCCAGAAAACCACCCCCAAACATTTACTATGTGTTTTTAGATTTTTTCAGACGCCTGCATTTCCCAAAGGGGGGCTGAAAAACGGGGTTTTCCGAGGAAAGGGGCGGGGTAAGGGGGCCAAAAAATGCGGCGATTTTGTCACTTTTTCTGATTGAATAAAGGTTTCTGACCAAAATTTTTTGTTTTGTTTTTCAATTGTATAAAAACATATTATGCAATAAAATGCATGTCATTGCTCCCGAAACTCCCCACTGTGCCCGCATCAAAAGATCCCAAACAAAATTTAAAAATGGAAACCCAGAGGGTTCATTTCCCAGGACTCTTTTTTGCAAGATGGGGGGGGGATTTCAATAAACCCTCAAATTTCCCCCCCCCATGTAAGCCCAGGGGACTGGGGGATGGGGGCCACAGTGTTTTTTTTAAAGTCTAAAGAAAAAGTATATGTCAAGTCTTATTTTTTCCACCCTTTTAAAATCCCTTAGTTGTAATGTAGTCATTAAAACACAGGGTAAAAGTTTTTCTGTAACAAATGACAGGGGAACACTTTTCCTGTCACATATTGACTGCTTTTCATGGCCCCTTCCTCTTTTAACCTTTTTGACTGTTCTCATGTCCCTCCACGTAACATTTTGGGACCGTGCTTAACCCCCTTTTTTTCTCCCCCCACTTCCCCAACCCCCCCCTTCTGCACTTTTTAGATTACTGTGGATATTTTCCCTGTAACATAAAGACTGCTTTTACACTTAACCTATAGTCGCTGTTTAAAGCCCCCGGGCTTGCCCAGATTAGACGGTTGCTGTTTTGGCTTTTCTCTTTTAAAAAATATTCTTTCAGTGCAAAATATGCTAAATTTCCCTAACGCTGAAAAAAAATTAGTGTCACAGAAAAAAAGAAGTGACATGTAAAATTTTGAGGTGTTTGCAGCATAAACCCTTTAACATATTAGAGGGAAAGGCAAAAATTCTGTTTCAAAATTCACATAAAATCCACATAAACAATTTAAAATTGTGTTAAAATCCCCGCTGAATCATTTGTGGAATTTAGATGTGGATTAAATGCTGTTAGTGCTTTAAATTTTTAGCTTTTTTTAAAATCACTGTGTACATACCCAAATACTAATGGTGTGGCCCCCTCACTGACCTATACAAAAAATGGGACATTACTTACTCAAAAAAACACTGTAATTTTTGTGGCATATTCACAGTCAATGGGGGACTAGACTAAAACCCACAGCAGGAAATTTGGGCCCTATATGTACCTGGGAAAAAAAATTTAAACAAGTGCAGCAAATTGCTGAAAAAAGCTACATATCCCATGTGGGGAAAATTAGTGAAAAAAAACTAAATTATTTTATGCCTGTTCAAACCGCATGCAAAAAGCCACGTATAAGCATGGGGAGATTCCCAAAGATGCAAATTCCCAGTAAAAAACCATCATTACCCTGTGATGAGGGGGATGGTTGGGGTATTTAAAATTTGAATAAAATAAGGTGATACAGAAGGGGTATAAAAAAAGTTTTGTTGGTGCACAATGCTGGCTTAAAACCTATTGTTCACCCTACTATAGATTAGGGGCTCCCCAGCATTTTCTGGTGTCCAACACAAAACACAGACACCCTACCTCCCCCGCACTGTTGGGCAGATAAAAAAAAAATTTACAACTGGGTTTTTTTTTAATATGAGGATTAGTTGGTACAAAGGGGCCCCCCAAACAAGCTGCAACCGGGGTCAAAGGGGCCTGTACTTGCAAGTCCTAATAATATTTTCAGAAAATAACATACAAAAATGGGGGCTTACTTACTCAAAAAAACACTGTCATTTTTGGGGGTATTCCAGCTCATGGGACTAGACTGAACCCCGCAGCGGCAGTCTGCTAAGTATGGAAAAATTAACAGGGAGCTAATTTTGAAAAATGCTCACATATCCCACTGCTAGGGGACAATGATGATAAAAAAAATACACTTATTTAATACTTGTTCACACCCCCCCTGCCCCCATGCTCCCCCTCCACACCCTCCCCTCTTTTCCCCATCCTTTCCTCTATTACTACATACATGGCTCCCTCTTCTCCTCCTCTGTGGTGTTATGCAGTGTGGTGTAATTATACCTCTGGGACCTGTAGTGACATCACACATATCCTTTAAGGAATGATTACTCTACAATGCAGGGAAGGATGGTGGGCTCTCTATTGCTTTGCTGCGATTCACACAAATTTATGGCAAAATTAGAAAATAATGTCTGCAGCCCCTGTGTCCTCCCCTCCTTACTCGCTGCCTTCCACACTACTCAACTGTGTCTGCCTCTAAAAGATTGACCCATATGATGATACCTTCTTGATACAACGCTATCACAGTATAGTTTGGGGCAAAAGTTTACATACAATTAGACTAAAAATGTTCAAGCTCCACTTATTACAGTACTGTATAAAACCAGGTATAAGCGGAATTTAAAAAAAAAACCCCAAAATTTTTGGAAGGGCAGGTTTCCCAAAAAAAAACTTTTTGCTTCCCCTTAAACCCCTTACCCCCGGAGCCAGTTTGGCCCTTTTAAAAACCCCCTTTTTTTTTTTAAATTGCCTGTATCCTTTAGTGAGAAAAAACTTTTTGACATTTTTAACCCCCCCGTGATCAAGTTTGCTTTCTGTCACATTGTGCTATAAGATAGTAAGAAATTTTTGTCCAAAAAATTTTTTTTTATTTTGAAAAATATCAAGTATCGTAAAAAAATTAGAAAAATTTCCATTTTAAACTTCAAAAATTTCGCGTGTAAGCCGATAGTTTTTCCACTAAAAATAGCTTTAACCGCATTACCATTTTTATGTAGGTTGGCATCTTTTTTTAATGTTTTTTTTTTTTTATGATATTAGGGGGCTTAGAAATTTAGTGAATTTTAACTTTTTTCAAAAAAATTTAATATACTTTTTTTTTTAGGGAAGTCCTTCTAAGTGATTTGATTGCCTTATTTTTAGTCCCCCCATAAATGACCTCATAAGAAACTACACCCTTATTTCCCCAAGGCTTTTTGCCAACGAAATTGCGGGGATTTTTCCCCCTGAAAATTCCCCGGGCTCCCGTGCAGCGGGGGGGGGGGCGGGGGGGGGCAGCCGGGCCCCCCAAAAACATATTTTCTGGTGGTATAACTGTAAATAATTGACATGCTTTTCCCGCCCAAGTATTCACCGAGCGGGGAGAGGAGAGGAAAAATCCATATTCTCTTGGAACTAGGTTTTCTGAAATAACAGAGCAGTGCCAAAACCCACCCATGTAAAACCCCCTTAAAGTATTCAAACAGCATTTAGAAGTTTTTTAGAATTGGTGTTTCCGGGGAATTAAAGCAAGTGGGGGTAAAATTTAAAAATTTTCATTTTTTTTGAGTTTTTAAATTTTCACCCATTATTCACAAAAACTCGGTAGATGTAAAGGGGAAAATGCAATTTAAATATTGATTCCCGATTTGCATTTTTTTCAGAGATATCCCAAGTCCCCCGTGGCTTTTTTGGTAAAACCAAAAGCCCCAGAATGGAGGAGCACCTACCAGACTCGGGGTCTCATTTTCATTACAATTTTTTTTTGGCTTGCGGCTTGCTTATTCGGTTTGCGGACCCCCAACCCGGGTAAATTTAAATAAACCCCCCTAAAAAGCCCCATATTGGAGATACACCCTTAAGGATATATCCGGGGGGTGTTAGTGATATTTTAAACCCCCGCCAGGTGTTTCACAAAATTTTTTAGCGTTAGGCTGGGAAAATAAAATTTTTTTTTACAACAATCTGCAATTTTAGTGAAAATGTTGAATTTTTACAGGAATCCCTGTAAAAAGAGCACCCCAAATTTTTTTAAGCAATTTCTTCCAATTTCGGCAATCCCTCATGGGGTGTAAACTGCTGTTTGGGCGCATGGCGGGGGGTCAAGGGACGGAGGCTATTTTGCTTTTTAACGCAGATTTGGGTAGGGCATGTGCATTGCAAAACCCCCCAAAGTACCAGAAAAGGTAAAAATTCCCAGAAGTCGCCCCATTTTGGATTAAACCCCCTTCATGGATCTAACTAGGGGGTACTGTGCATTTTAGGTGTACAGGTGGGCCTAGTTTTTTTTAGTTTGGGTTGAAAATGGGGTTAAAAAACGTAGTTCCGCCATTATTTTTTGGGCTTCATTTTTACAGTGACAGGAAAACTTTACTATGGGGGTCGGTACAATTGCAATGATATGAATTTTATATCGTTTTTTATGTTTTATTTATTTTTCACAATGAATTAATCTTAAAAATACGTTTTTATTTTCCCGAAAAGCCTAAATTTTTTTTTTTTCTGTGCAGGAGCTGTTGGGGCTTGTTTTTTGTGGGTGAATTGCGTTTTAGTATACCATTATGGGGGTTTATGAGCTTGATCACTCTTTATTAAAGGTTTTTTTTAGGGATTTTTAACAAAAAACAGCATTTCTGTGGTTTTTTTTTTTATTTTTTTAAGGGTCCCTGCGGTATAAAAGACATCAAGTTTTTCTCGCAGGTCGATACGATTACAACGTACCCAATTTGTATTTTTTTATGGGTTTTTTTCTGCTTTTACACAATAAAAAACTTTTATTTAAAAAGGAAACTGTTTTTGCTCGCCATAGTCGAGGCTATAACTTTTTTTTTTTTGGTGTAGGACGTGTGGGTCTTGATTTTTTGGGGATGGTTGATTTTTTTTTGGTATCATTTTTGGGGGACAAAACTTTTTGTCAGTTTTAATCATTTTTTGGGAAGGAAGGGTGAAAAAAATACTGCAATCCTTGTAGTGTTTTTTATTTTTTTTTTTTAAAGCGTCACTGGCAGACCGACAAGTTATATTTACCTTTTGGGGGAATCGTTACCATACCAAAATTTTTTAGTTTTTTTATTTTTAAGCATTTTAAAAAAAAAAAAAGTGTTTTATTTTGTAAAAAAAATATTTTACATCGCTGTATCTGAAGCCATAACTTTTTTATTTTTTTTATACAGATTGTGTAAGGACATTTTTTTTTTGGGGGTGAGCGGACGTTTTTAAATTGGGACAAAATTGGAGTTTATTGAGTATTTGATCGCTTTTTATTCCTTTTTTTGTGCTGGGGATGAAAAAAAAAAAAAACAATTCTTGACGGTTTTTTTTTAATTTTTTTTTTCGGGGTCACCGGGGGTTAATTAATGTGACAGATTTATAGGGGGGATCGTTTGCACGCGTCGATACAAAATATGGGTACTTTATTTTTTTTTGATCTTTTTGGGGCGATTGGGGTTTGTAAAGGGGAAAAGGGGGGGTACGTGTTTTTTTTTTTTATTTTTTTGTGTTTGTGTTTATTTTTTTCACTTTTAACATTTTATTTTTACTTTTTTTACACTTTTTTTATTTTTCTTCTAACAGCAAAATCCCGTTGCTGTTAGAAAGGCAGGCCATGCACTTTCTGTACTGTGTACGGTCACCATGACAAATGCCTGTCACCTGCCCCCAATGCATTGCGGGCATGGTGACGTCACGTGACCCAGGAAGTGGTCACTTCCCGGGGGCCATCAGGGGAGAGGTGCCGCTCCCCCCCTCCTGCCTGCCCTTCATTATCGGACCATGACGGTTGCGGTAATGAAGCGTTAATCACCCCCGGCCGGAGCTCATACCTCATAATTTACCCGCTGGTCCCATGCGCGATGTGCGCAGCTCACCCGCTAGCCCGCAAAAATCGCCAGGACGTATTTCATACGTCCCTTTGTGGGAAGCACTTCCCGTAGGGGATGCTTTCGTCCTATGGGCGGGGGGCAGGGCCCTTACCCCTTGGGCCAGGTATGCACCGCCCGGGGGCCCCCCTAGAACGGGGGCCCTTGAGGGGTCAGTGTCACACAAGTTCGCTTCGTCATTTAAAAACAAAAGAGGTGCTGGGCTCTGCTCCTGTCCTGCCGCCGGCAGTAACTCAGGGGGGTGGCAGTGAAGCAAAGCCCCCAGCATCCCCCTCCCCGTCGTTCCCCCCCCGCCGGGAAGTGTAAGCTCGCCCCCTAACTCCCTCCTCCCTTCAAGGGGGGGCTCCAGTCCCCCCTCCCCCTGTCTTCATCACTTCGCTGTGGCCGCGGTCGTGATTCTATAAAGTGCAGCCCCACTCTGGGTTCAGGCTCATCACATCCCAGGAAGGTACAGGGGCTCCGTTGGGAAGTGACACGGTCAGGATGGCTGATCACTTGCTATATCCTATAAGAGCACCATGTGGTCAGCCATCCTGTCCCCCCCCAGCGACTTATAAGTTATATAGACTCCTGCATGGCCAGGGGCACAGGATGGCTGACTACATGGAGGTGTTATAGGATATAGCATGTGGTCAGCCATCCTGTGCCCATTAGATGCCACAGGTGCTGCAGCACTACAGCAAGGTATTGCTCTATTACAAAATCCTAAGATTGAGAATTTAAAAAAATAAAAAAGTAAATGACAAACTAAAAAAAAAACGACACAAAACCTCTGATACCCCAATAAAAACACTTTAAGTAAGAAAAAAAGACGTTAACCCTTAAAGGGGTTGTCTCGCTACAATGATTGGGTTTTAATTTAAAGATCTTTAAAAAACAAGCAGCTTTGCAATATATGTTCATTACAAATGTCCTACTGATTTTGAGCTAGCCCTGTTAGTATTACTACATCAGCTTCTCAGATCTCTATAGTAGCCGACCTGTTGATCCTTATCTTACTGGCTGTCAGGTCTGAATGACTCATCACCTTTGAAGACAGGTCGGAGCAGAGAGCCCCTCCCGCACAGAATGCTTCTGTAGTGTAGGGAGGAGGAGGGAGGACTCTGGCTTCTATGTCCATGCTGCTTGGATTAACCCTGTGTGTGCCTGCTTCCTCCTGCTCTCTACACAGATAGATGTGACAGCAGTGACCCTGTGTGTTACTATAATCATGATATGTCTTTGGAACTGTGACTATACTAATACTATAGAGATCAGGCATGTGAATACTTTATGTTCTCCTGTATTAGGGACACATCCTGAGTATAGTAACACTGCCCTTGTTGTTGCTGGAGATGTGGAGACTTGTAAGCTAAGCAGGGGATATAGGAACACATGCATCCCCTCTGCTCTATTAGCACACAGCTTCATATTCCTCTCTACACTCCTAGATCAGCCCTCTCCTGCAACAGACCTAGGCAGGCACACACAGGGTGAACTCTGAGAAGCAAACCCCCTCCCCCCCCCTGTATAGAAGTTACGTAGCTGCCTGTGTGCTGATGGGAGGGGGAGAGGGAGCAGAACAGACAGACCAAGAAGCACGCCCCTCAGTTCAACTTACCCAGGGACACTGACAGGCTGAAAGCTCGTAATGAGACAACTCCTTTAAGCATCCGGCCTGAAAAGGTCTTAATGACACAACTACATTTTGTATTTTTGTCTCCCTGCGTTTTAACAGTCATAACTTTTATTTTTTCTATGACACAGCTGTATGAGGAGCTGTTTTATGTGGCTAAGTAGTTTGTGGGTTAAGTAGTTTGTGTTTACATATAAATTACTGCAGAATTTTTAAAAAATAAATTTTTGCAGGATGTTTTTGCATTTTTTTTTTAATTTTTTTTTTACACCATTCATATTTCACACTAAATAACCTATTAGATGAATTCTACAGGTTATTACGGTCGTGTGGATACCTAACATGTGCAGGGTAGTTTTTTTTGTGTAATATATGCACAATAATTTTTTAATACTTTTTTTTCTACACTTTTTGTATTTTTTTTTTATTCCCATTAAGGGATAATTATTTTACACTTTTGTCTTTATTTTATTTTTTTACACTGTTTTGGCACACTTCTATATATTCCAGTATACTGTATGCAAATATAGTATACTTCTGTATACTCCTGTATGCTAATACATCACACTCCTGTATACTCCTGTATACTAATACATTACACTTCTCTATACTCCTGTATGCTAATACATTACAATCCTGTGTACTCCTGTATGCCAATACATCACACTCCTGTATACTAATACATTACACACCTGTATACTCCTGTATGCTAATACATTACAATCCTGTATACTAATACATTACACACCTGTATACTCCTGTATGCTAATACATTACAATCCTGTATACTCCTCTATGCCAATACATCACACTCCTGTATACTAATACATCACACACCTGTATACTCCTGTATGCTAATACATCACACTCCTGTATACTAATACATTTCACACCTGTATACTCCTGTAAGCTAATACATTACAATCCTGTATACTCCTGTATGCCAATACATCACACTCCTATATACTAATACGTTACACACCTGTATACTCCTGTATGCTAATACATTACACTCCTGTATACTAATACATTACACTCCTCTATACTCCTGTATAATAATACATTACACTCCTGTATAATAATACATTATACTCCTGTATACTCCTGTATACCAATACATTACACTCCTGTTTACTAATACATTACACTCCTGTTTACTAATACATTACACTACTGTATACTCCTGTATGCAAATACATTACTCTCCTGTATACTAATACATTACACTACTGTATAATCCTCTAAGCTAATACATTACACTATGTGTCAGCATGACATAGGCTGTTGTTGGGATAACACACGGTGTGCCCGGACAGCAGGCTTACTATACAGACCGCTCTAGGGCTACTCTAGGTCCCCAGGGCTAACTTTATACATATTCCTCAGGCTCCATCATGCACTGGGAGTCCCGGTAACCCGATGGGGTCCGGGAATTCCTTCTGATTATGCTGCAGTCATGGACCTCAACAATCAAATGGTTAAATGGCGAGAATCGGAGGCTTCTCCGGTTCCTGCCATTCAGAGACTTAAATAGTTATCCCTTAATGGAATTAAAAAAAGGAAAAAATATAAGTGTACAAAAAAGTAGTTAAAAAATTATTGTGCCTACATTGCATAAAAAACATACAAATATTCAACATCCACATGACTGTAATAACCTTTAGAATTAATTTAACATTTAGGCCTCGTTCACACGGCTTATTTGGGCACGGATTGGCGCCGTACTCCGCGCCGGATTTGCGCTTCAGTACGGCGCCAATCCGTCCCTGTCATTACGGTAACCCACTGCTCCCCGGGCGGGGAGAAACTGACATGCACATTATTTACGGCACGCACGCGCCGTAAACAATGCATTGTCTATGGGGTCGGGAGCGGCGCCCCCGCCGCGCTCCGGCCCCGCCCCCGTCCCGCCCCTTATTCACGGCGGATTTGTGAGCTCAATACGGCTCACAAATCTGTCGGGAATAAGCCGCGTGAACACGGCCTTAGTGTAAAATGTGAATGATGTAAAAAATTATTTTGAAAAAACAAATGCAGAAAAACACTTTATTTCTGTTCATGCTGAATTTTTTTTTAAAAAGAATTATGCAGTAGTTTACATGTACACTTAAACTACTTCCAGCAAAATTACAACTTCTCCCGCATAATACAGGTCCTCACACAAATGCATCATTGATTAAACAAATGGCCTCATTAAGCAAGACGGTCTAAGGCCATGTTCACAACAGGCTTATTCAAGCGTAATTGCGCTCGCAATTCCGTCTTGAATAAGTGGCGGGCGTGCGGAGCGCGTTGGGGGAGCAGCCTCGCCGGCCCCATACACATTGCATTAATTCACGGTGCGTATTTGGCTCCTGAGATATTGTGCATGTCCTTTCTCCACCGCGCCCGGATTCGCCGAGCCGGGGATGGGACGAACGCCGAAATCCCACTGTTCTCCTATGTACAGAGGATTACCGTAATTACTCCCGATGGATTTGGCGCCGTACTGAAGCGCAAATCCAGGCGCGCAGTAACGGCTCCAAACCGCTGACAAATAAGCCGTGTGAACAAGGCCTAATAGTCCTATTTTTGTTGCCCAAAGTGACCAATCAGAGCCTCAGTTTCATTTCCTCTACTGCCCTGAAAATTAAAAGCTAATCAATCTCTGATTAGTCACTAAGCGCAACAGAAACAGTCGTATGTTTAGATAGTATTGATAAATTGTGGTTGGGGGCCCAGTGAACAGCTCTGGGCCCAGGGGCCCCATAAGTTGTTAAGAACGGGCCCTGTGTCGGGTAGGGGTTAATGTACATTCTGAAAACAAAACCTGTAGGAAATTATCGTCTGCACTACCTTATTCATTATATACACTCGTAAAATGAAAAACAATATCTTTCAGTCTGCTTTAAAAACTTCAATACAATCAAATGTCGCCGCTTGATTTACAGTTGAAACCAGAAGTTTATATACACTATATGAAAAGACACATATGCATGTTTTTCCCACTCCAAAATCTGACGGCATTTTGACATTTGCTGGGATGCGGATTTTGCCGCGGCTTACATAAAAGCCGCGGTTATTTTTTGGATTTGCCATTGGCCCCATACAATTGAATATACGGGAATACGACATCAATCCAACATATTGCATATTATGCCGGATTTTAAATGCAATGGTAAAAAATCTGTGCTGTGTAGAGTAAAGCGCGGATTCAAAATAGTGAATATGCTGAAAATCCAACGGTATTTCTGTGCAGTGTATACAGAGATCTAGCAAAGATTAACTTGACAGATTATGCATCATTATATCACAGCACAGAATGTTATCTCAATTTTGCAACATTTTTCAATGGCTTTTTTGTCTACACTACATTGGACAAAAAACGGCTGAAAGCTGCTGTTTCTTTTCCGATACAGGACCGCGGGTTTTGTCACGTTTTGCGCAAAAAACGCGGTCGTTTCTGGGGTTTTTTACGTCGCCCACACAATTGTACTGTATGGGAAGACGCCAAGAAAACTAAAAGCACCGGCGTATTATATAACATGTTGTATAATACGCCGGGGCCAGAAGACGAGCGGAGAAAAGACGAGCTGTGGAGACTACATATAGCAAAAAACGGCTCACCTCTATAGGACTTGCTTCCACGATATTCAATGCCTGGGAATCCACATGCTGTGTCTCGTCACTACGGACTCACCGCCGGCCAGGCGGAAACGTACTTGCACTATGATACAGCACTCCAACAGCATAACCCCACATAGGTGTAATAGCAGGCATCTATGTGCTATTACACCTATGTAGGGTTAGGCTGTTGGAGTGCTGTATCATTGGACCTAATAAAATTGCTGTTTTTACCGTCATCTAGACTTTGGATCTCTCTGGGGGGTATTCGTCCCGTGCGGGGACAGGAAGTGGGGAAACCGCCACCCTTGGTACAGTATGGGTGCATTGTCTATGAAAATGTTTTTGACTGTTATGACAAATTGGCCCCTATGGTCAAGCACTCTAGGGTGGATCAATATTAAAGTAAAAAAAAATTTTATTTTATAGTTTTAAGTAAAAAAAAAAAGTATTAAAAGTCCAAATCACACCCCTTTCCCCCATTTTTAAAAAAATAAAATAAAATTTTAAAATAAAAAAAAAAGTTACACA
Organism: Phyllomedusa bahiana; assembly: GCA_025379985.1. Classification (NCBI taxonomy): domain Eukaryota; kingdom Metazoa; phylum Chordata; class Amphibia; order Anura; family Hylidae; genus Phyllomedusa; species Phyllomedusa bahiana. Next base: position 150,014 of record JAODAL010004719.1, read on the forward strand.
TATTTGGTATTTGCCGGTCCAAAAAAAGTTGATCTATGAAAATAAACAGCATTTTTTCCCGTACGTGAAATCTAGAAGAAAAAATTTCCAAAGGCCAAAATTGCTTTTTTGGTCTTTTAGCCCTTTTTAAATGGTTTAAAGGTGAAAAAAAGTCAAAGCTTAAAAAACCGTAGCGATAAAAAGTCACTTCACCCGCAAAAATGACCTCACTGACATCCGAAAGGTGTTAGTGAAAAAAAAGGGTTTTTGGTCGCACAAATTGGCGCACGGCGCAATTTAAAAAATAAAAAAAGTTTGGAATTTTTTTTTACGGTACCAAAACATAACGAAAGCACACATGTTTGGTATTGTCAGTTGCTTCAACCTGTAGAATACAGTAAAAATTATATTGACCAAAGATTAAAGCCAAAAACCCAAAACACCCGCAAACTGGCGAAAATACGTTTTTTTGCAATTTGTCCATTTGGGAAATTTTTTTTTTTGCGGTTTTCCCCAGAAATTATTCTTAGTAAGTAAATAACCCCAAAGAAAGTAATCTTGTCCCGCAAAATAAAAACCCTTATTTTTCTATGTGGGAAAAAATAAAAAAAGTTTGGCTTGGGAAGGCGAGGAGGGAAAAAAAAACGAATGTGGCAAAAAAAAAAAAACCGGGGGCCCTTATAGGAGTTTCATATGTTAAATGAAATCTCTGTAAATTTCCCTGGTTCGGGCTGCTCAAATTTTGCATACAGCTCAGTGGTGTGCTTTTATTTGCAAATTATTAAATTAGTCAGAAGCTTCTGGGAAACTAAAAAGCAAAAACTTTTTATCGACCCCTGAAAAAAAAGCCCTAATTAGTTATTTATTTACAAATTAGTTTTTACTGCCCAGCTCCAGAGGCTGCCCCTTTGGGGTGGATGAATAACCACTGTATCACATGAACAAAACAGAGGGGGAAGAGTGTACACAGGTGGGTTACTGATGGAAAAACTGAAATACCCAGGGAGGTGTTAAATTCACTTTTATCTCCTTAACAAAAACAGTTTAACAAAGAAAATATATTTTAAAAAAAATTTGTCTTAAATTTTGTTTTCCCCCTCAATTTGAAAGCTTTTCTTTGTAGCGAGACAACCCCCTTAAGGGGTTAAAAAAACAAAAAGGGCCAAAAGATACAATCTTTAATCCTGTGCAGTGTAGAACAGCTTATTTTGGGATAAAGAGCAAATAACGCAAAAAGCTTTTATATGACGGTCCGGCTATATTGTTGACATACAGTGTAGCTAGCATGAGTCGAATATTTGGCTGCAATTTATATAAACGAAAAGGACCCTTAGGTCTTGTTGAAGCAAAGTAATCATGACTATGAATTTAAATTTGTATTATGTTACTGATATACTAGTGCTTAAATGTTTTGGCCCCTTACGTATTTTAAAATAAAATGCTTTATTAACTGTTTCTTCCTTTACAGCTTTCTCTGTTTCCACTGGGACAATGTAAGAGTGCTCCACAACAAATCTGCTGCCAGAGTGTTTGGACACGTTCATTACTCGTAATAAATTCACACCACTCTGCTTATTGGTTTAATGTGCTTTTGACCCACCTTCCAGCAGGCTCAGTGGCTGTTTGTTTAGAGGATATATTTGAAACTGTTTTCCCCGAGATTTCCCTTTTTTCTTGTGTATAATGATGATAATAATACAATACAGCACTTTTGGTGAACTCGGGCGCGTACATAGAAATGTACAAAACCTCATAGGCCTATAGTTATTTCAGTCTATTGTTAGAAATTTTTATCCATCTGATTGCTGAAAAAAATGGAGAAAAGCAGGCCATTTGTAAAAGTTGACTGCCTGGATTCAGACAGACGATTACTTCTGCTGTGGCTGTAGATATGAGTATATTGCACACAATAGATGCAGGGGTGGTTTATAATAAATTGTAGCAAAAAAATAGTAGACGCAAAGGAATAGAAAAATAAAAGGGACCAAATAGCGCAAACAAGAATAGGAAATTGATTGGAAAAAATGTGTGCCATTGTTTTTTTAGCCCTTTTAAACTTTATCGAAAAAAGTTGGTTTTTGGGTTTTTTAAATTTGAATTATTACGCCCAATGCATTTGATCAAAAGAGTTTAGTGGCTGCAGAGATGTGTCGCCCCCTCCCCCCCCCCGGTAAAATAAAGGCCACAATTTCAAAACCCGTGCCCCTTTACCCGATAGTAGCCCAAGCAGCCCCGGCCCGTTGCCCCTGTGCCTTTTTGGGTTTCCCTGTAGCCATGTAATACCCCCTGTAACCAGTTTGTAGCCCCGAAGGGATCATGCTAGTTGCCCCATGTAGCCAGCTAGTTGCCCCGAAACTAGTTGCTCTGTAGCCAGCTGCCCCCTGTAGCCATGCTATTGCCCCTTAGATTTGTTGCCTCTGTTGCCCGTTGGGCCCCGTAGCCGTTCCCCTGTATCCACTTTGCCCTCT